>CM075813.1:50377376-50524404 GCA_037975025.1 Excoecaria agallocha
TTAAAAATAAAAAAAACTCGGTTGAACCGATCGAACCACAAACTCCAGCCTTGCTGGTTCTTTATCCAGTCTGGTTTTAATAACATTGTTAATAATAACAAGTTGGTCCCATGATGGATACGTTCTGGATCATATGATGATGTATTAATTTTTTGAATATTTGTTCATGAGTTGACATGCCAATTATAAATTCCGATAGATTTTGATCGGTTTTTTAAACTAAAATGGATAAATTGAAATATTTTTATGTTATAAATTTTTTTTCCTGGCTTTCTCGTATAAATGCATAAATTCAACGGAGTAGATGAAATTAACCAGTGTAATGATATGGTGCTCATTAATGTCGAGAGAGCTCGAAAGCACATTACTTGTTCCGAGTATTGCTCTTTAAACCCGAAATCGTCCTCCAAGTGATTCGAGACTGTGTGGTAAAGCGAGATCTCTTTAGGAAGCCATCCTTATGACATTTGATGTGCATGTGCTTTTTCCGTTACCCTTTGATGCTTGGTTAATCAATAACTTTGCAGGTGACTTTGGTTGATTCAGTGTACCTTTGGAACTTCAGTTTGGTTATACCTACTTGATTGGTTCTCATGGAAATGGAGTATGAACACATTCTAGTGGTACTTCCTTTCCTTTGATGTAAAAGTTGAGCCTTTGAAGATTGTGGCTCATGCCTATCAAAAAGCTTCGCCTTCCATTGAGGGCCACTCTCAATGCAAGCATCAAGCTCCTATAGGCTGGTTTGTTCCACATTTTGAAAGTGTTATTCATAATATTGATGGAGTCTACATGCAGAAGGATTTTTAATTCAGCTATTGCTAGAACCTCGTTGTGTGATTGTTATGCTAATTGGAGCGGTGGTTTTCTGCTAAAGTGGTGAAGGGTAAGGCTTTCTCATGCTGAGCTTTGGGGGGTTTATTTGGGGTTAAAGGGGACTTGGTCAAAGAATTGTCGGAATAGTGTTCAAGTACACAACAAAAGTGTTACTGATTTACTCTCAGGAACCTGCTCTTAATTTACTTGTGCTTGGGATAATGGAGCTTCTTAGTAGGGTTGGAATGTGCAAATTTGGCATGTTTATCGAGAAGTGAATGCAGCAACGGACTTTCTCGCTAATTGGACGTTCTCTTCAGTTCATGACTCGCTTTGTGTCACCGAATTTGCTTGCTGGCAAGATTTGGTAGGCTTAGATATGTGTAGATTATTATTTAGAGTTTTAGAATATTTCCTAAAATGTTACACACCATTCTTTATTTGTAAATATCTAGATATTTATATGAAAAATTTTAGATAATTAATAGTGACCGTAGAATCAAATCAATTCTCATTATCCATTTAGTAGATGGAGGACTATAAATAAATAAAGTTTCATTTGTTGTAAAACAGCCAAGTTGAGTAATAAAAAATATTCTCTTAAACTTTTGTGTGTTTTCTCTTATTCTTTTACTAGATTAGTTTCTCAAGTTTACATCAAGCACCTGTGGAAAAGGTTTACTAGTAATTTTTTAAAGTATTTGAAAAAAATTTTTTAATGCCGTACGTGGTTAGAGTTTGCGTGAAAGAAACTCCGTGACAATTGGCACTTGCTGCATAGCTCATCGAGGATTGAGTCTTATCCTTCATGGTGATGCTATGGTAGTTTCATTCCCAAGAAGAATTGTTCCATAATTTGCTTTGTTGCTTCCTTCTTGTAATAATAATAATAATAATAATAATAATAATAATAATTAAGAAGAAGAAGAAGAAGAAATAAAAACAGAAAAAGGGTGCTAAACTGCTAATTATAGAACATAAAAGTAATTAATGAAATTTAATTACTTAGATAGCGCGCAGAGAATAAAACTTAAAAATAATATCCAAAAGTCCCTTAAACTTACCCCATTTTCCCTTAAACTAAGGGGATTATTTGCCACAGTAGAACACCCTTAATTAATTTCTGAAACTGAAAGCTGGACCCAAAGAAGTGAGTTGACAAAGTGATGAAGGTCTGAGTGGGAGACAAATAGAGCCCATTTTGCTTTAAACTTTACCAGCAAGTCAAAAAAGTAATTTTAAATTGCAAGCGAATCCGATTAACTCTATTAGTCAACAAACAAGTAATATATCTTCTGCATCCAACTCCAAGCTAAATACCAAACAGTCTTTGCTTACCATGATTGTACCTTGTTTATAACCTAGAGTCTGCCCAGTGCCCTCTACAATAAAAGGGCAATTTTGTTCCTAAGTACTACTATAAAACCAGAGATTCGTGCACGAATTATACATGAAATTAGTCTAATATATGATGAAAATGAATAATTCTACTGATCGTACTACTGCATGCACGCTCATGCACAAATAAAATTGTTCTTTAAGTTTCTCCTCAGTCACTCAGTCATAAACCAAAAACACCTCTCTCTCTCTCTCTCTGTCTCTCTCTTGAAGCTTCAGCATTTCTTTCTCTCTTAGGGTTTCTCATGGGCTTTGTTGCAGAGCCATTTTGGCATTCTGTCCACCTCCAAGTAAAGGGTTGTTTGGTGGTTTTGGAGGCGGCCAGCATGTCAAATTGGCTCTGTAAGTTTCTCCATGAGACACTTTCAAAGATTACTCAGAACAATTCTTGAAGCTGAATACAGTTTTATTTCAAGAATTGAAATGGATGCTGTAATATATTTCTTTTATTTTCTTTAATTTTTTCTTGGCTCTTATACTTTCAATACAACTTATATTAGTTAGAAAGTTTAAGAGTAACTTATTAGACTATGAACTCATAGAGTTAATTTCTCAAAGTGTCGCCACCTACTCTTCTGCATGATATTTAATAGTGCTGGATTTTAATTACTGGCTTCACCATTTCCCATCATAAGATGTATAGTGATACAATTCAGGTGAAGAGTTATCCTGAATAATCCAAAGACGAAATGGGGAATTCAGTAGAAATCCCAAAACTATGCCGTTTCCCAAGTGAATAGTAATAACTTGTTGATAATTTTTTTTTTTGGTACTGTCGTAAATGAAACAGCGAATCAACCAAAAATATATATATAATATTTTGAAGGGTAATTTGCACAATTCCGCTTCAAAAATTGACTTCATTTATTACTAAATTCCTTTGATTTTAATATACATAACTTTCAAATCTATTTAAATCTATTCCTTCATTTTTTTTTTGGCGAATTGCACAGGATATTCTGGATGGATTCCAACTGTGAAAGATACCTTTAAACTCATATCATGTGCAAATTAATCCTCGTTCGCATCTGGGTGGGCTTTAATTGTGAAAGACACCTTTAAATCCATACTATTTTCAGACTAATCCTCATTCACACCTGAGTGGGCTCCAACTGTGAAAGACATATTTAAGCCCATACCTCATACCACGTCCAAACTAATCCTCATTCGCATCTGGGTGGACCCCAACTATGGAAGACACCTTTAAGCCTATACTACGTCCAAACTAATCCTCGTTCGCATCTGGGTGGGCTCCAACTTTGGAAGATACCTTTAAGTCCATACCACGTTCAAATTAATCCTCGTTCGCATCAGAACTCCAATTGTGGAAGATACCTTTAAGTTCTTTTTTTTTTGCGAATTGCACAGGGTATTCTGGGTGGGCTCCAAATGTGGAAGACATCTTTAAGCTCATAGCACGCTCAAACTAATCCTCGTTCGCACCTGGGTGGACTCCAACTGTGGAAGACATCTTTAAGGGACACCTTTAAGCCCATACTACGTCCAGACTAATCCTCCAACTGTGGAAGACACCTTTAAGCCCATACTACGTCCAGACTAATCCTCCAACTGTGGAAGACACCTTTAAGTTATTTATTTTTTTTTTGCGAATTGCACAGGATATTCTGGGTGAGCTCCAACTATGGAAGACACCTTTCAGCTCATACCATGTCCAAAATAATCCTAGTTTGCACCTGGGTGGGCTCTAACTAGCGGTGTTCAAAATCCGACCCAACTCGAATAACTCTCACCGAACAAGAAATTCGGGTAGGGTTCGGGATTTTGGGTTTATTCGAGTTTGGGTTCGGATTAAACCCTCATTAACCCAAAAAACAAATATTTTCCTTCCAAAACGTGACGTTTTAATAATCGGGTAAGTTTAAGGCCGGGTTGACCTACCCGAATTTCCTTTTAAATAATTTAAAATAAATTAAAAAAATAAATTCGGGTTGTTCGGGTGAGATTCGAAATTGTACGGGTTATTCGGGTAGGATATGGTTGGGATATATGGAAAAATTCAGGTTTCGGGTTATTCGGGTCGAGTTCACCCGAACCCGCCCAATGAACACCCCTAGCTCCAACTGTGGAAGACACCTTTAAGGGATACCTTTAAGTCCATACTACGTCCAGACTAATCCTTGTTCGCACCTGGGTGGGCTCCAATTGTGGAAGACATATTTAAGCTCATACCACGTCTAAATTAATTCTCGTTCGCATCTGGGTGGGCTCCAACTGTGGAATACACCTTTAAGGGACACCTTTAAGCCTATATCCTGGGTGGGCTCCAACTGTGGAAGATACCTCCAACTGTGGAAGACACCTTTAAGCTCATACCATGTCCAAATTAATTCTCGTTCGCATCTAGGTGGGCTCCAACTGTGGAAGACACCTTTAAGCCTATACCATATCTAGACTAGTTCTCGTTCGCACCTGGGTGGGCTCCAACTGTGAAAGATACCTTTAAGCCTATACCATGTTCAGACTAATCCTCGTTCGCACCGTGATCAGCCTATTAAAGGATAAGAGCAGGCCAATATGTTACTCCATACATGAGGGAGATCGAATCTACGACCTCACTTAAGGAATGATAGTATAGAACCACTCGCACCAACCACAATTAGTTAAATCTATTCCTTCATTACTTTATATCCATTTCAAACCCATTTACTAATACCCACGATATTCGTTCTCGTATGATTAGTCATTTAACTAAGACATCAATTCAGATGTATATATATTAGTAAAATTGTAACTTATAAAACAATCAGAAAATTAAAACCGTAATTTAGTAATTTTTAAATCAATATATATCTAAATAAAATCCACATAAATAATTTATAAACTAAAAGCTGTACATTTAAGATAAGAATTTAATTTTTTCACTTATGTACACTTACAATTTATATTACTTTTCAAATAAATAGATTTAAATAAACTGAGTATTCGCTATCCATACAACTAAATATATAAATAAATTCAGATAATAAGTACTTTATTTTTAATATCCAAAAACCCATTTACAATTATTTTTACCCTCAATAAATGGGATGGAGGGTACCTTAAAAATCTGAAATATTGCCATTAATTAGACCTTACACTTAATTTTCAATTTAATTTTAAGACTTTTAAAAAATCAAACTAATAGAATAATTGAAAACATTCCATCAATTTTGTATGAATTTTCTTTGGGAGTTTTTGATTTAAAATATAATTAAATGTTTTTTTTTATAGTTGGTCGTATTTTGAGTCCGGCAGTGATCTCTTCTTGCATCTTTTCAACTTTTATGGATAGGTAATGATGATATCAAGGTGGCTTGCCACGTTTAAAGTCGCACCTATTTTTGATTGCAGTTTGTAAGTCCATAATCGATGTTAGTGTTGTTGGGTCTTAGTGGCTTTGGATTCTCCAAAGCACTCTGCATGTTTAATATTTATAGGACCTTATAGAGATGTCACTTTTTTCACTTTCTTAGGATCAATTAAGTAATTATAAAGTGTCTAACAATAAATAAGTAATTAAAGTTGATGTAATGAAACACTTCTCGTTGTTCAAAATATATGTATACATTTCTTTTTTATATGTATACATAATATACAATTTTATCGAAACAATATTATCCATAAGTAAACGATTTGTTATTTTTGACCGAATTTTGTATGTTGATGGGATAAGGTGGATTAGATGGTGACATATGTTGAAATTATTAAATGAGCAATTTTATCCCAAGAGTAATTTTTCCCTTTAAGTCACAAAATTGAAGAAAAATTAGTCATCTGTTTAAACAAATATGTAAATTTGATTCTCTCTCATTTATTGAATCGTGTGGCTGGCATACATGCATGTTGTTATGTTATATTCAAATAATTTTTTATGTGATATGTAAAAAACAAAATATGAAAATCTTATATTAATCCTTTATTTCATAGATCGCTTAACCTTAAAATTAAATCATAATAAAAAAATTCTTTCAGCAACATTAAAGCTTTGACTTTTTTCATTAATCTTTTCCTTACACTTTTAAATATTGTGTACACATGTATTAAACATCAATTTTACTTTAGTCCAATCAATTGTTATATAATTGCGTACACACATCCAATTATATATACTAAAATAAATCAATTTATTTCCATAGATGTCACTTTGACAATATATTAATTCAATTAACTCATCTCAACATATATATAACCATACTGTAATTTAAATTTAAATTTCACAAAAACTAAACATAAAATTAAAAATAAAATATCTTAATACCAAATTATTTATGTACTGGTAAGAAACTTAATATATATGCAATAGCACAAAAAAAAAAAAACTATACTATAAACAATGGTCCAGAATATTGTCACTTTGACAATACAACCGAATATCTTAATTCATGAATCCATGTGATGAGAAGAATCCAAAAACAAATTATGAAAACGTGACATAAGTTTATATACAGACAAAAATGCACAATACAAAAAGAAAATTGTGCCAAAAAAACCCAAAGTCACATAGTGGGAAAACCATAAAACCAAACAAACAATAGCATATAAACTATTTAGCCACAACTAAATAAAAGGATTAAAATAATATAAATCAAGTAAAGTTTATGGCACATGGAGACAAAGCCGAGAAAAGCAAAAGTAAACAAATAGGTCAAACCCAAAAAATCATTACAAATAGCACAAATTCAAAAGTGACGGTAGGGATGGCAAAAGAATGAATGAAGGCTAGCGTTTATTTGCCATAAACCATTCTAAAATAGATAAACAACATCATATATGCTAAACGGCGGCCACGATTATACATGCCTAATACCAATCGGCAAAAACAAATAAATGCGGTACAATTTGGCCACAATTATCCATGCTGGAAAAATAATAAATATATATTCATAATAATAACTTTAATCAATTCTCAATTAATTAACATAAAATTGAACTCTAATACCAAATGTCATAAACCCTAGAATTCATTTAGGCAATATAAATCATATTAAATCATCAACAAAAACAAAATTTATAACGGAAATGTACTTGAATTCATGATTTTAATCGAAAAGATAAAGATCTTGCGGTTAATGATCTTTTGAATTGATAGATAAGGTGAAAAATTGACTTTTTCGATTGGAATAGAAAGATGGCTTTCTTAACCTATAATTTGGGAACTATAACCCTTTTATATGTTAAAAATTTTCCTTTATTTCTAATTTAACCAATCATAAAATTAGAAATTAATAAAGAGTATCTATACATTTAACCCATACTTATAATATTATTATTATGGTCCACTTTAATTTCAATTAAATTAGATCACTTTAATATTTAGATAAAGTATTTTAAACGATAGTTATGACGTATAATTATTATAATCTTAATATATATAATGTATTTGTCGATAAATCCTAACAATATATAGTTATTTATTTATGTACTTAATATTTGTAAAAAAACAGACATTAATAAAAATTGTCACTACAAGATTTTAGGCATATTGAAAGAAAATTATTGGTTATAATAAGTGTTTATTTTGTCAAAATATGTCGAAAATGACTAACTTTGTTTGTCAAATAAGGAGTCATAATAAACTTATTTCAATATATATATATAATGATAAAATTATAGTTTGTCATTAATTTGAAAATTATTAGTTACAAAAAATATGTGTAGCTTAAGATAACTTTTTATAATAGAAATTTTTTGTCACCATTTCTTATAATTAGTCACAATTACATTCTGTCACAACACATAAAATATGGTGTCAAAATATTTGGAAAAAAAATAGTTGTTTACCACAATTTGTAATGTTTTTGTTACAAGCCAAAATTAATGGAATTTGGTTTATCTTTTCTCCCTAATCCACATCGATCTTCCAATTCTGATATATACTTTTATGTGCCACCGACTACATTCAACTATCGTTTGATTACTCTTTAAGAAACTTCATTTGGAATTCAAACTCGTGATGCGGAATTGAAACTCGCCATTAACCTCCCTTTTTATGCCCAAACACCTTTAATTTTAAAAAAACTTTGCCATTTCTGCTAATAGGATAATTTGTTAAATAAGATATACACATTTCCTTTACATTAGATTTCGGGATCAATTTCATCCATAATCACTGTACTTAAGATTTATCATCCGAAAATAACTGATTTTTTTTTTCATAATTTAAAATTACTGAAATTATCACATTTTTGCATAAAAATCACGTTCACCGGTTTTCGATGAGAATTTTTGCCGGATTGATGACATGTCATGCCATGTTATATGTCTAGATATATGTGGCACGTCTTATGTTTGGATTAATTTCATTCACGGTCACTGAATTTATGACTTATTATCCAAAAGTAACTAATTTATTTTTCTTGACTTAAATATCACTGAACTTATCACCTTTTTGCAAAAAAATCATTTTGACCGGATACACATAGAGATTAATTTATTGCCATATCATCAATTAATGTATTATATTTGACACATCAGCAGCCAAATCATCGTCATCAGCTAATGTGTCATATTTGACACGTCAGCAATCCATGTGTGTTAATATATAGCTGATGACGTCCAGTGGCGAAATCAAAAATTATAATCAAGGGGGCAAAAATATAAGTAAGGGTTAAAAGAAAAAAATAAAAGTTTTCATTGATAAAAAACTTAAGAATAAGGGAGTAAAAATAAAATTTTAAGAGGGGCAAAATTATATATATATATATATATAATAAAAAAAATTTCAAAAATCAAGGGGGGGGGGGATTGCCCCCCCCTCTCAACGTGGCTTCGCCACTGAATGTGTCATAGCTGATAATATGCTAATAAATCAATCTCCATGTATTTCCTGCAAGATGACTTTTCTATAAAAAAAATGATAAGTTTAGTGATATTTAAATAACAAAAAATAAATCAGTTACTTTTGGATGATAAGTCGTAAGTCCAGTGACAATAGGTGAAATTGATCCAAACATAAAACGTGTCACGTGTATCCAGGTATATGATGTAGCATGCCATGTCATCAATCTGACAAGGATCATCGTCGGAAATCGATGAACATGACTTTTATGCAAAAATATGATAAGTTCGGTGATTTTTAAGTTACGAAAAAAATCAGCTACTTTTGAGTGATAAATCGTAAATCCAGTAATCGTAAATGAAATTGACTCCTAAACTTACCCATGCCCAAACTTTTATTTTTTTATCCAAGTCTAAATTAAGTCGTACATAGTACAGATTAAATTTGGGTATGTCTTGAACTAGCCTAAGAAAAATTATATAAATAAAAATATTTAGGTTATAAAATGAGAGAAAGTTTCCATAAAGTATCTCTCGAAATATAAATAAAACATTAGAGATGGACAATCCTCGCAAAGTTAAGTCGTTATAGTGCAAGCCAACAATTTTTATTGCAATGCATTGTTATTTGTCGAATTCATGACAAATTCCTTGGCAATTTTACTAAAAAAAAAAAATCCTTCGTAAAATTCTCCGGCTATTTTGCAATATATTTTATTGACGTCTAAATAAATTTTGTCACAGCAAATAAATAGTTTGTGACAAATTTATTTGGCATAAATAGCTATTTTTTCTCAACAAAAAAGGCAAAAAGTTTTGGCCATCTAACAAATCCTGATAAAACTGTTTTTTCATCATAAAATTAATCTATTGGTAATGAAATTTAAGATATATATTTGTCATAATAACAGATAACATATCGATGTTTTAAACTTTCGTCACTATAATTAATAAAATTTTGTGGATCACTAAATATTATTACAAAAAATAAAATTTCTTGTAGTGAAGTGGCAAAATTGTTTATTATCACAATATATTATTTTCTTGTGATATAATTATTTGTCATAATTATCAATGTTTTGTCAACAATTTATTTCTCTTCCAAAAAATAGATGAAAATTTGTTCCTTATAACTAACCTTGACAAAATATCAACTCATCACTACAAGAAGATAGATTTAATAGTGAGAAATCTTTGGGATAGTGTGACAACATAAGTATAGTTATCACATATCTCATATATATACTGGCAAAACCAGAATTTTAATCAAGGAAGATAAAAATATAAGTAATACTTAAAAAAATATAGTATAAATACTATAAATAAATTATTAAATAAAGAAAAATATTCATTAAATTGACAAAACTATAAAAACTATTACTGCATTTATTATATTACAAATTAAATTTTTAAAACCATTAAAAAGTTATTCAAATACAATGATACAACAAGAACCTTTTTATTTATTTAAAAAAAATTATTCGGATATTCTATAACATGTTTATTTAATTTGTGGATACTCTATAAGAAAAGGTAAAATTTTATATTCTATTTGATGTTATTATACAGGTACTCTTTTTATATATTTAAATTATCTGTAACTGCAAATGCACTAAATAAGTTAAACTAATACAACAGAATTCTTAGTGGCATAATAAGGAAACTAAAAAATTTAGGCCCATAAAATTCCTAAAATCAAATGTCCAAATACTGTAAATGTCGCTCCCTATTCACCATATCTCTTTTATTGGCAGCGTTTGCTCAGAATTTTTATTTTTTTCTTCTTTATTAGCTTTCCGCTTATAATGTGTTTGAATTAATCATTTATTTTAAAAGTTTTCATCAATTCAAATAATATAATTTGTATATATGTATATAAATATAATTAAAAAAATTTCAAAAATTTTTCCTCTTCAAGTCGCCACTGCATATTATACAGTTTATAAAACTTGTCATTATAAAAAATATTTAGCGATGAACTTTATTTGTAGCCAAAAGTTTTGTCACAAAATTTAGAAATTCTTGTATTGCTTTTTACATATATCTACATTTAGTGAGGAACTACTTGTGAGCTATCAACTTCCCTATATCGTTGAGTGTATTTACTGAACTTTGCTTTTTCTTTTCCGGCTAGTTCTTGTCAAATTTTCTGGTTATGAAAGAATTCTAGATTTAGTGTACCATTAGTTGCTAAAATTGTTTTAATTATGATATTTGATTATAGTCACTTAAGATTTTTCAAGGGGAAATTCAATTTTAAGGATTGTCTAATTTCAACATCCATTGCTAATTGGTAGTTTTCTCGCATTTTGTTTCGCTAGTACTTCGAAATTTTTCTGCGGAGATAGAACGGGAATGAAGAAAGAAAGCAAGAATTTGTTTCAGGACTCATTTTGGATCTGCTTATTCACTTCACCAATGTTTTGCTGGTATCAAGTTTCAGTCTTGGTCACCAGTTGGTAGGCCCATTCGATGTCTGGTCCACTTTTAAAAACCTGAAGGAGACAGTCTCAAAAATTAATCTTTTTTTCTAATTTGAGAATCATCAAATCTAACTTAGAGTATGAACAACAATTTCCTTTCAGCGTAGAGTTTAGGCCCAACTACTGACGCACTACTCTGCGTTCCGCGCATCGGTAAGGCAAACTGCTCGACTATCGCATCGCACCCTTCACTCATTTGAGCTCAAATCCAGCATAGAATCATGAAATCCATTCTTTTCGTTTACAGAAGAATTTGAAGTGTTTTGAGTTGAACCTTTGGGTGGTGATGTTTTTACTTTCCGTACTATCAGCTAAATTGAAGGAAAGACAATGGCAATAGGGATTGTAGCTCGGCGTATATCGCATGGATCGAGGACCTCACAGGCTGTGGGGTTTTTACGTTATGTTAGCTGGAGATGGTATTCTACTGGCTTCAGGGAAGAGAGAGATACTTTTGGTCCTATTCAAGTTCCTGCTGATAAGTTGGACCTTCTCCCTTATTTGTCCCTGGTTTGATAGAGTAAATTCTCTGTTTAACCCTTTTCTTTTTTTCCCCCTCTTTAGGCTGTGGGGTGCTCAAACACAAAGATCGTTGCAAAATTTCGAAATTGGCGGCGAGCGCGAGCGCATGCCAGAACCGATTGTTCGAGCCTTCGGCATTCTTAAGAAATGCGATGCCAAGGTTTATTGATTTACTTATTTTATCTTCTATTTGATCAATGATTATGGTAGCTTATGATTGAATTTTAAGTGTATTGTGAGGTGGCTTGTTCATTATTTGTTTTCTGTAAATAAGATGTTGAGTATGTATTCTTGTAGGTGAATATGCAGTATGGTCTGGATCCAGCCATAGGGAAGGCGATTATGCAAGCAGCTCAAGAGGTTGCTGAAGGAAAGCTAAATGATCATTTTCCACTTGTTGTATGGCAGACTGGCAGTGGCACACAGAGTAACATGAATGCCAATGAGGTTAGCAATTGCTACTTGTTAGTTTTAAGTGGATTCCTGTGGTATCTGCCTCTATAAATATTTGCAGAATGTTGCAACTGAAAATGCATCCTTAATCATAATAAGGTTTGTCAGCTTTAAAAGTACCTTTATGGACTAAAGCAAGCTTCTAGGAGTTGGAACATTAACTTCAACTAGATAACTGAAAAGTGTCTTGTTGCTGTTATAGAAGTTAACCACTCCTAATAGGATATCATGTTCCTAAAATCATATTATGAAATTGTGCTTTGACCTACAATAGACTTCCTTTAATCAATCAGATTTAAAGTGGATTAAAACAGTCCTCACTTTGCCAAGATATCTTATATTGAGCCTTACTCGCTCGGACATTCCAGGTTATTGCCAATGGAGCAGCTGAGATACTTGGCCATAAGCGTGGTGAAAAATATGTGCATCCAAATGATCATGTGAATAGATCACAGTCTTCTAATGATTAGGGATGATCGCGGGGCGGGACAGGGATGGGGGCAGGGGCAGGGAGTGCCTCCCCACCTACTGCCCCGCGCGGGGGCGGGGCAAGGACCGATAGTATTTCGGGGAAAAATTCCCTCCGTCCCCGTTCCCGCTTAAAAATATTTTTAGTTTTTAAAAAAATTTAATTATAATTAAAATATAATATTTAATAATTAATTATAATTGAAATATAATATTTGATAATTAAAAATATAAATTCAATTATAAATCAAATTAATATAAATTTTAACAATTGATAAAACTAAAATTAAATATAATTTAAAATTTAATTATATAAATATAATTAAATTTAGTAATTAAATTTCGGGGACATGGACCACAATTCCTGTCCCCACCCCAAATTTTAAGTCAGAGAATACTTTTTTTCCGTCTCCGTTTCCGTCCCCACGGGAAAATTTTTCGTTCCATTTGGAGCAGTTTTCCTCCCTGTCCCGTGATCATCCCTACTAATGATACCTTCCCTACTGTAAGTGTGGCCTATCTTGTGAGTTGCAGATGACTCGCAAGTCTTAATTGTTGAGTTTTCTTTTCAGTTAGTGTAAATTATTACATTTCGCTTAAATCTGAACTATCATGCATTCTTCCTTGTTGAAACTGAAGTTACTATATATATATATATATATAATTTTCCAGGTAATGCATATTGCAGCTGCAACAGAAATAAACTCAAGATTAATATCAAATTTGAGAAATCTGCAGACTACACTACATTCAAAGGTTTTATATTTATTTTTATTCTAAAAGCTAATGTAAAAATAATAGCTTTGATCTCCTAAGTTGAGATGCTGCTGTTTTCCTTATCTAACCTTTGAGATGCATAATTAAGCAGAGCATTTGTGCATTCAGAATCAAGGTCTGTATAATTTCATTTGCTTAACATAAGAGGTCTATAAAGCCATTATAGTGTGGTGTCAATTTATAAAACAACTTAAAGCATCACTTAGTGGCAGAAGATGGCTTCACCATGTTTAACTTGAGCACGATTTCATTACTTAAAAATTCTTTTGATATATACTTTTAGACTCAATTTGAAATATTTTGTTCTTTTGTTTGTCTTTTTATGACAGTTCATGTACATTGATGAGCTTACCCATCAGTCATGACAATGGGCAGCTGTCAGACTTGAGCTTTATTAGCCTTTTTGTGTCCTCAAATTTTTTTTTGAGAATTTCTTTTAACTCCTATTGCCTCATTTTTAGAGACATATCCATGCCTCCTAGATATCTAGTGCTACCTCTTTCTCGGCTTACATGAATGGTCTTTGTTAATGTGGCAGCATTCTGTACTCTATTGCATATTTGGCTTGGTCTTTTGCTTTATGCATAAACTTTCTCGAATTGCTTTAATTACTACATCAGCACTAATGTAGTTCATTCTTCTCTGAGTTGTCTGTTGAATTTAAAGATATTGTCAAAATTGGGCTTACACACACTCAAGATGCAACACCTTTGACACTCGGGCAAGAGTTTAGTGGCTACACCACACAAGTCAGTTATCTTTCCTTTGACATCTTCTGATTCATTGTTCGGTCCTTTTACTTTTCTTTTTGCTTATGCTCACTTTCAGTTGTTGCGATTGTTTGCAGGTAAAGTATGGAATTGATAGGATCATGTGTACACTACTTCGCATGTATCAGGTTGGCCGTGCAGATAATTATCGACCTTGTTATTTCCATCGTTTTCCTGCCCTATTATTTTCTCATTAACTGTTTTGAGGAGACTTAATGTATATGTGCAGCTTGCACAAGGTGGGACTGATGTTGGAACCGGCTTGAACACAAATAAGGGGTATGTGATGCTGTAGATGTTAGCTCTTTATTTTGCTTCTCTTTGGCCCCTTGGTGATTGTATTAATATCACTGTTCCGAATACATGAATCATGATTTCTCTCTCTTTCACTCTGTTTTTTTCTCTGTTCTTATTTCCTTACAGCTTCACTAATGAGTGAATTTTTGAGATAACCCAAAAAGGAGAAAAGGAAAAAAAAAAAGCTACAATGAAGAAAATAATTGTCTCCTTTACTCTGTTGACCATGATTGCTTATCTAGGAACCCAACCCTTGCAACCAGTTTCTGTGGCCGTTATTTGCCATTTGCAAATTTTTATTAGTTATCTTTGCATAAGTAATTAAAGGCACGCATCTATGTTTGTTGTTTGCAAATTTTTAGTTCCAAATGGGCATTAAGAAAGCTATCTAGGTGCCACCCTTTTTTTAACCTAAAAAGGGAAGTTTTTTGCATATATATTTAAGGTATACTCTATGGACAAAATGGTTTGGGCAGGGACATTAAGTCATTTCTCATCTTTTCTGACATGAAAATTAGCGTTAATTCTTTTCATTGTTATTGAAACAACAGATATACTGTTGGGAATATCTATATCTGACTTTTTTCGGTTGCCAATGTTTTATACCTGTCTAGGTTTGATGTCAAAATAACCGCAGCAGTTGCTGAAGAGACAAACCTACATTTGTTACTGCAGAAAATAAATTTGAAGCTTTGGTTAGCTCCCTATGATACCTTTCCAGTATATACTATTTCTTCTCATTTCTTTATGGATCAGAAATTGGTTTGCTGACATGGTTGGCAATGTTAAAGAGTTTATCTTATTGCATAATCCTCATGCAGCCCATTGTTTTCTGGTTTCAGGGAAAGGTTAACCCAACCTAGTGTGAGGCAATCACGATGGTCTGTGCTCAGGTAAGTTTTGACACATCAGCTGTCTCATAAAATCATTTGATCAATTGAAATTTTTTTTTTTTGGACAAGTTTACAAGTTTGATATATCATGTTTTATATTGACAAACCTTCTGCTTAAATAGTCTTTTCTTGATTTTGCAGGTTATGGGAAATCACACAGTAGGTGGATCCAATGGCCATTTTGAACTAAATGTTTTCAAGCCTATGATTGCTAGCAATCTCCTACATGTATGTTGCTTCCTGAAGATCAAATTGCTATTGTACAGTTATTTGCTATGCTATTCCTGGATCTTAAGAGTTATAAAGTTCCAAGTTCAAATCCATACTGGATTATAGTACATTATTTGTTCCACACCTGGGCTTGGCATGATTCAGCAGGCAAAATCTGATCTCAGATATAGAATGGTGCTTTATGCAAAAGCTATGTAGTCTAGAATTTTCACTTTATAAATCTTTAAATTAAGCTTGATAAAGGATATGATGTGAAGTTTTTGAGGTATTGACCAATGACTACATAGATGTTTAACAAAGGTTTGCACTAACATAGTGATTTTGAGTAGAATGCCTTAAAGAATTAAAGTTGCTTGCATTTCTTTATTCAAATTGGAGTCCATAGGTTGATAGTCACTGGGAACATTTTTACTGCGTGACCTAACTAGTGTGTGTAACTTTGTGGTGACAGTCAGTAAGATTACTTGGGGATGCCTCTGCTTCCTTTGAGAAGAACTGCATTAGAGGAATTCAAGCTAATAGGGAAAGAATTTCAAAATTACTTCATGAGGTTAGTTTCTGGCTAAATATAGAACGTTCATATTTTTGTCATGTGTTTGATAGTTTCCAAACCTAATTGATCATGGTTCCTGCCATGTGACTGGTGCAGTCATTAATGCTCATCACATCCTTGAATCCTGTAAGTTTTCGCCCTATATCTGTCGTTGCTGTATTATTACATTTCTTCCTTGAATAATCACTCACAAAAGTGTTCTCCAGAAAATTGGTTATGACAATGCTGCAGCTGTTACCAAGCTTGCTCACAAAGAGGGAAGTACTCTAAAGTTGATAATTTCTTCTTGTCTGTTATTCTATAAGCATTTCATATGATATTTGTAGTTCATCATAATCTCTACTCTGTTTAGATTCATTCTCATTTTACAGAAGACAAATATTTGTTTAGTGTTCTCGCTTCATTAGGTATGAAGGGCATAGAATGTTTCTAAAATAATATAATCATCCCAACCTGAACCGTTGAAAGAAAATTGTTATTGCTATATGGGCTATACAATGCTTATAGTGCCTTTTCGTTGCTTAATTCTGCTTGCTGACTTTGTAACATTTGATTCTGTAGGAAGCTGCATTGAAGCTTGGAGTGCTCAGCAGTGAAGAATTTGATGGCCTCGTGGTGCCTGAAAAAATGATTGGCCCATCTGATGGATGAACCTGCAAAGAGTCCCATGCTTCCTAGAATTGTTTTACCAATACTTCCAGCTTCAAATGTTGGATGCGTTGTTGCATTCTTGACTTTCGCAAAGATCTTTTGATAGGAATAATTATTAAACAGTGATTCTATTCATTCAAACTGAGAAGGCAAATTCTTTGAGGTTTCCCTTGAGCCCATTTAATAACCGAAAGCCTCCCCCATTTTGTTAGTGGGTTCACTGTAATCAATTGAAAATGTTATTTTGTTGACATAAGCTCGGTGCACTTCTGGTTCAGACTATGGAAAAAGAAACATTCATTTGGACATTTTCTATATCCATAGTTCCAAATTCTCAATTAGTTGGACATAACCTGTTGGAACCTTCCTTCCTGTAACCACAGGGTCCACTGGCTGTTTTGTAAATATATATATATAAAGCCCCCATATATTATGATGGTATTTATTAAGTTTTTAATTTTTTTTATGAATTTCAAATTATTAATTAATAATTGATTACCATAAAAGATTATTAACTAATAATAAATTAATAATTAGTGATTAATGAGAATTAATGAAAAAAATAATTATCTCAAATGAAAGAGTGTCTTCAAGTCTCACCAAAAGTTCCAATTTATTTTATACATATAAATTATCTAAAATGAAACTCAAACTCAAACAAAACAAAAAAAAAGGAAAAAAAAAATTTCTGACGAACCTAAATCCATCACCAACTTTTATACTTTTCTGATTATTTTTGTGAAATTATTGCATGATACAAAGGCAGCCTCACCTCACCCTCACAAAAGCAAGTTAACACTAAAAGTAACACAATACATAATTATAAGAAATGAAAATCCATAAAATCACAGGGCAGTGATGGCAATTTTCATTCCAGCCTGACAGTGGCCAGCGAAGCTGCAGATGAAGAAATTTTGTCCCTTGACAAGTTTGATTCTGTCCTTTCCAGAAGTATAAACTTTTGCACCTTTTGGAGCTTTGCATGAACCGTATCCTGCCCTGTCTACTACCACCACATTGTGAGCTGCTGGACTGTAGTTGAACACTGCACCCCAATACTAACAATTAATTATTGACAAACCCATCAAAATTATATCTATCTAAATTAAGATTTCAATACTTAACATGCTGCCACAAATATAACCATGAAAAATTATTGTAAAATATATTAAAAATATTGCATATGCATATCAAAAAATAACTAAAAAGGGTTATTATAATTAAACTTAAACCAAAACCAAAATTTAGTGAATCATTACCGATGATATCACCAGCTCTAAAGCTTTTTCCTTTAGGCCAAGCATCGACATTAAAAGTCCAACCCCTAGAATCTCCAACAGTATAAGTAGCTGCACTACCCACTTCAAAATTAATCAAAATCACCATGCAAACAAACACCATGGCTATCATTGCACTGCCTCTTCCCTGAGCCATAACTTTTTTTTTTCTATGATCCTAAGGTAAAAAGGTACTATAAATATGGGGAAAGAGAGCAGTCATAAGAGCATTTAAATAGAGGATGTGCAGTGAAGGAGTTAGTGGGGTCTAATACATTGAAGATAGGCAGAGAAATAGATGGGGTTTGGTCAGTCTCATTATGTGTGTGTTTGAACACAATGAAGAAAATAGACATGGGCAGGATTATAAGTAGATTTTCAAAGTCATCAGCATTTGAATTTTAGGAGGAAAGCAACTTGTGAGAGTAGTTGGAAATTAAATTTTTGTGCAGAATTTTAGGTTCCCTGTAACGTTAGTGATTCACTCTTTTTTGTGGCTTAGCAGAAAATTCAACAAGTTATTCTCCTTTGTAGACTAGTTGTCATATTCTCTAATTATTATCAGAAAGCTAAGTCCATTCAAGCCCTTCAATTCATGACGAACCTAAATTCATGCAAGGGTTAACATCTACTGTACCTCCATAAATTAGTTATCCAATATTATCCAACTCTTTTATTAAAATTCTATATTTACCTCCTTCTTACAACTAATATTTATTTTATGTCTACTCCCTCATTAATTATATATGTATTTGTTTATCTATTTATTTTTAGGTTGAATTGTTAAGATATGTGAAAGAGAAATTTTTTTAGTTCTTTGATTTTATTGTTAAATAAATAGAACATATTTTATAATAAAACAAAAAAATGTCATTAATTTGTGTTTTAGTTGGACTCGGATGGAATTTTGTACTAAACGCAGGGACCATGTATTAAAAAAATTAAAAACAAAAATAATTATACAAAAGAATATAGTAATACAAAAGACATTGTGAAAAATAACTAATAAAAAGTAAAGTGTTCTCCATACTTCAGCTTTTCCTACTCCCAATTAATTAGTTTTAACAACCCTCCAAATCGTCGGTGATGATGAACACATGTCTCTATGGTCAACATGTCTCTATGATTAAACAGGATTCCTAGTAAGGCAGTTTTAAAAACTCCTTTTGAATTGTGGATAGAAAGAAAATCCAGTTTAAGACACCTTTTGGGGTTATCCGACAGAAGTAAGAGTTTATAATCTACATGAAAGGAAACTGGATTTAAGAACAATCGGTGTCTTTTTCATTGGTTATCCAAAAAAATCTAAAAGATATATATTTTATTGTCTTACCCATAGTACAAGAATAGTTGAAACTGAAAATGCAAGGTTCATTGAAAATGGTGAAATTAATGGGAGTATTGAACCACGTAAAGTGGAAATTCAAGTAGTTAGGGTAGAGATTTCTTTACCTTAAATTTCTTCTCAAGTTGTTGTTCCTACAATTGTTGAATGCTCAGGCAACATATAAGAACAATAAATGAATGATGAAATACCCTATAATAAAGTTGTTGTCAATTAATCAGTAGTGGATGAACCACAACATGTGGCATTAAGAAGATCTATAAAGGAAAGAAAATTTTCTATTTCTGATGATTATGTGATTTATTTGCAAGAATTAGAATTTGACTTAGGAATTGATGATGATCCAGTTTCATTTTCAAATGCCATGAATGGTAAAGATTTTATGAAATGGTTAGATGCCATGAAAGAAGAGCCGAAATCAATAGATCACAATGAAGTTTGGGATCTTGTTGAAATGCTAGAAGGTTGTAAAAGAGTTGGGTGTAAATGGATCTTTAAGATTAAGCGCGACTCTAATGGCAATATCGAAAGGCATAAAGCTAGACTTGTTGCCAAGGGTTTCACTTAAAAATATGGTATTGACTATAAAGAGACCTTTTCTCCTATTTCAAAAAATGACTCATTTAGGATTATCATGGCATTAGTAGCTCATTATGATTTGAAGCTTCATCAAATGGATGTGAAAACTGCCTTTCTGAATGGGAATTTAGAGGAAAAAGTCTACATGGACCAACCTGAAGGTTTCGCTATTAAAGGAAAGGAACATATGGTATGTAAACTTAAAAAGTTAATATACGGACTTAAACAAGCTTCTCAACAATGGTATCTCAAGTTTAATGATACCATCACTTCCTTTGGATTTAAGGAAAACATTATTCATAAATGTATATATCTGAAGGTTAGTGGGAGCAAGTTTATAATTTTGATTTTGTATGTTAATGGTATCCTCCTTGCTACTAATGATCTTGGCTTGTTACGTAAGACCAAGAGATTTCATTCTGGGACCTTTGAAATGAAAGATATAGGTGAGGCATCCTATGTGATTGTAATTGAAATTTTTCGTGATAAATCACAAGAAATGTTGGGATTGTCTCAAAAGGCATATATCAACAAAGTTTTAGAGAGATTTAAAATGGAAAGGTGCTCCTCAAGTGTTGTCCCAATTCAGAAAGGGGATAAATTTACCCTTATTCAATGCTCAAAGAATGAATTGGAATGCAAAGAAATGGAACGGATTTCGTATGCTTCCGTTGTTGGTAGCTTGATGTATGCTCAGACTTGTACTAGACAAGACATTAGTTTTATTGTTGGAATGCTGGGTAGATATCAAAGTAATCCAAGAATGGATCATTGAAAAGTTGCAAAGAAAGTATTAAGGTACTTGCAAGGAACAAAAGATCACATGCTTACTTATAGGAGATTCAATCATCTGGAGGTGATAGGTTATTCAGATTCAGACTATGTTGGATGTGTCGATACAAGAAAATCCACATTTGGCTACTTGTTTCTATTAGCTGGAAGGGCAATTTCGTGAAAGAGTGCAAAGCAGTCCATCATCGCTACATCGACCATAGAAGCAGAGTTTGTAGCATGCTTTGAGGCTACAGTTCATGGATTATGGCTGCGAAATTTTGTTTTAGGACTTGAAATTGTCGACAGCATTACCAAACTGCTATAAATTTATTGTGATAATTCTGCAACAGTATTCTTTTCTAAAAATGACAAGTATTCAAAAGGTGTTAAGCATATGGAATTGAAATACTTTGTCGTTAAAGAAGAAGTTCAAAAACAACGAGTGTCAATCGAACATGTTAGTACCAATCTCATGATTGTGAATCCGTTGACAAAAGGGTTACCACCAAAGACATTTAGTGTACATGTCAAAAGAATGGGCATAATTGAAAATCATTATTGATAGTTTGATTATGTTTATGTGCTTGATTGACATTTTGAGCTCATTTAATGCATGTTTTTGATATTTCAATGCATCATGTTTTATTATTTTGATTATTATATATACATGGATGAATTATGTTGACATAACAGGATTTATCTTTGACAAAGATATTATAGTCGGACCATTATGATATATATCTCTATTACAATTCACATATTTATAGAACTAGTATTATGATTCATAGAAGGGACTATGTCGATATAATGACATACAACCACCATAATCCTTATTAGTTTCCTGCTTAATAGTGATTTTCGATTTGGCCAATTTATGAGAGGATTTAGCTTAAACTATGTATATTATGTTTGTTATTAAAACATAAAGTTAAATAGTGACACATGGGCCAAGTGGGAGAATGTTGGATTTCATTAATTAGTGGCCGACGTGTGTATATGTATTATTAATTGTATATTTATTTAATATTAAATATATTAGATTTAATAATATTAAGTACTAAAATCCTATTGGTCAAATGAAATATTTTTATTAACTGTACATTAATAAAATGTCAGTCAAAAAGTTAATGAAAATAAACCGATCATCTCTCTAAAAACAAATTAACATAATTTTTCTCTGCATCAAGAAAAATATTCTATCAAATTAAAGTTTTGGTATTTAAAGAGAGAGAAACTCGATTTTAATCAAAGGCTTCATGTGATTATTTGATAATTCATTATCAATTGTTCATCATGAATCAAAGTACTTTTCTTTTCTCTAATTTATTGTTTTATAAAACTTACAAAGTTATGCTATTTGGAAAATTAAGGTTTATGCATAATTGTTTTGCATATATTAAGAGATTCATATTTTAATTTTACATGTAAGTCTATTTCTTGTGATATTATCGGTAACTCTATTATAAATGCCTATGAATATTGAGCCAAAAGTCAAAATTTCTTTCAATTCACACAAAAATTAGACTTGAAGGATCCATTTTGCAAAAGCATGTCATCAATAAATATAAGGATTCCGATGTCGTAAGCCAGAGTTATGGCAAAGTATGAATATACATGTAGCGCATTCGCATCTGCACGCTAAAGCCAGAGTCCTAATATATATATTCAAACACAAGGTTTAAAAATTTTTTTAGAAGTCACATAGGGTATATATTAGAAATAAATCATGTACTGATCTCTTAAACATATGGACAGAAATTGTTTTTTGTTCCCTGAATATCTGCTGCATCTCTATTTCTTCCAGATACGCATTTGCACATGTATTTCCTCAGTTCTTCAAAAATAAATAATGAAGCCAATCATAAGAAGTTCCTTCACTTGAGGACAAGAAGTCAGCAAAAATCCATTCCATATTATCCATGCAAAGCTTCAATCATGAGTTTTGGGCAGTTTTAGTTATTACAAAGTTGATGAATATACAAGTTAATTCACTTCATTAATACATTATTTCTAATATATACCCTATGTATTGATGAAGGTAATAATTAAAATTTCACCAATTGGCAGAACGCAAGGTATCGTTGAGGGAGCCCTCGCCGCTCCCCCCAAATCTTTGGATCCCCACAATTTTTTCAAAATGTCCTTGGAAAGTTTTTCATTTTACAGTTTGGCCTCTGAATAAAAATTCTCAGAAAGTTTTCCAAAGTAGACTAAACAAGCTCAAATTCTTGTTGTTTCTTCTCTAATGGCCTAAAATTCACCTACTTGGCTAAAATTTATCCAGCACTTATCATTCTGAGCATAGGAAGTAATGGAAAACAAAAACAAAAGGAAAAGAATAATAATTTCAGTAAACAGAAAAGTGAAGATAACTGATGTATTAGACAGTAAAGGCTAGTAAAAACATGAATCACAAAAGAGTTTCGATCTACCTCATGTTAGATAAAATTCTTGTAGCCTTTAAATGCTAATTCTCAAATAGGTGAAACCAGGCTCTCAACGTAAATTTCTGCTTCCAGCCAATTGGGAGCACCATTAATCACAGGGTACTTAAATGTACCATCTTTGGGATTGTAAATCACACAAACGTGATTAAACTCAAGCAGAACTTCGCCATTATCTGCAATGCAATATGGCACAGAATACTCCCATGAACAGAGATTATCCATATATGGTATGCTAATCAACTTAATCCAAGACTCTGTTACCCCATACTCTTTCATTACCCAAATATCAGCACGAATTGCAGCGTAGTTACACATTACGCAAAGGCATCCATCCAAAACCCCCAATATTCTAGCGTAACCACCATCCCCATAATCAGGTTGCTTCAGCTCCTTACAAGTTTCGCTTGCTAAATCAAAGGAAACAATGATCCACAGTAACCCCGAACTACTTTGTGACCACGCTGGCCAAATAAGGCTCCCTTTTACATATTTCCCTGGAACATCGCATGGAACACCATATCCAAATTCTTCAATCCTCCTCCAACAACTGGTTCTTAAACTACAAACTTCAACTCTAGTTTGATATCCAAAATCTCCAACAGCAGACCTACCTCTAAAGCAGAAGACAGAAACCACCTTATAATCATCCATTTCACTATCACAACCAAATCCAAAAACAACATAGCTCCCAGGCATCTTTTTAAAATCTAAATCAGGCAATCTATTAAACACTCTTATAGATGGATTCCATAAAACCACAAAATCTCGCTTCACAGCTAAACATAGTAATCCATCACAAGTTCCAACAAGCCAGTCATAAAGACAACCATTCTTTAAATAACTACTTTTAAGCTTAACAGCACCAGTTTGTGAATTGTTGTAAATGGAATACAGAGAGCAAGTTTTGAGATGACGAAATCGAGAACCACCACAAGTTAAAACAATTTTTTGATTCAAATTGGGCTTGTTTTTCGAAGATGTGATTCTTGTTAGATGGTTTCTGACAAAACGGGGATCTGAAATCAGGGTTTTGAATGATTTGGAAACGCACCTGAAACGAATCAGAGATTTCACGGGCAGACGAGAGAGGATTTCCACAATAACTTCGTGAGAAAGTATAGGTAATGAAGGCATGAGATCAGACGGGGGCGATATCTTGGATTTTTTAGGGTTCTGAGGCGGGGTTCCAGTTTCAAGGACCAGTGTGTGATACTGGTCGTCGTGGTGGCGTTTGGATAGTTGCCGGTTTGTTAAAGAAGATGTAGCCATTTGCGGCGGTTCTACGTTACTCGAATCGGTTGCCTGCTTGTTCTTCTCCACCACAGCTTAACTCGCCGAATCGACCCGGTGTTCAGTTTCACTGGGGAAAGATTAATAAGCTGTTCATGCTCGTATTCTCTCCTTTTAAAGATCCAATCCAATAGCCAGTGCGAAGGAAATTATTGTTTGTTTTTTGTTTTTCGTTTTAATAACATTATTGCTAATCACTTAAAAATCTGACCATTTTTCGATGAACTTGGAATCTGAAGCAATCGGCGATGCACTTAAATGTGCTTTCACATACTGTATTACAATTTTTCTCCCGAGTTTAATTTCATTGAAATTCTTTGTTCTTCGTACTCTCTAAAGTGTAACGACCTTTTTGGTCATTCAATTTTTGTGATTGAATCCCGATTATCAGTTAAGAGATCAAGAGCTCACAGACTTCAGCTCATCAAATACTAAGGTCTTGTTTGACGGTAATATGTTATTCATTAATATAATATACAGTATAATACAATATGATACTATATGACGATATTTAAAAAAATTATATGATAGTATGTAATTTTATAATATTTTTTATTTGATTCAAATATACGGTATTGTGTAATTTTATTATAAAAATGATATAATTATCCTTTAATTTTAAAAAATATAAATATTTTCATAATTATTAATATTTTAAAATAATAATTTTAATATTATCAAAAATAATATTAATATTTCTAAAATAATAAATTTAATATTTATTTAATAAATATTAACTTAATAATTTAAACAAATTATAATATAAATAAATCTAAATATTATAATAAATATTAGATTCATAATATTTAAACATTAGTAGAAAAAATAGAACAATAGAGTAACCGTGATTTATTATAGATAGATAAATAGTTATAAAATTAATTATAGTAAAAAGTAAAAGTAATAAGGTTAAAATAATAAAAGTAAATAATGAAAATCATGAAAAATTATCAAATTGGTAATTTTTAAAATTAGATAAATTCATGATTTAAAAATCATGGATCAAAACCATGAAATACAATATCATGAAAAGAATTATGCTTCCAAATATTATACCCAAAAGAATAATATATTAATGAATTATACCATACCAAAAACCAAACAAGGCCTAAAAGTAAAACAAGATTAGATTAAACGGGAAAAATTGTTGCCAGATTTGGAGAAATCATAGTACAACGACTCGTAGAGTACGTCTTTAAGTCCGAGCAATTTATCTCTTGCTTAAGAATCTTCACGGCTTCCACGACTCCATCCTGTAATTTCACAACAAACAAAACTCGGATCTTAGCACTTTCAGCTTAAGATCGCATACTCACCATAAGTATTAGTTTGAGTTGGCAACTCATAACTTTCATAAAAATACTCTTGACCGCACGTTCAAAATGAATGAGCAAGCAAACATCTGAAAATGTAATGATCACTAGACTGCAAACTTATCTTGTTCTTGTCATAACATTAGAGCATTGCAAACTAGTTAATAGGGAAAATTTTTAATAATAAGAAACACATTAGCAGAAAATGGTGCTATGACCACAGCACATCTAGCTCAATCAATATTATTAATTAAATCAAATTCAACGCGAATCAAAAGCCTTATAGGTGAATACCTTATGGCATAAAGAACACAGGATGTCCTTGCAACACATTACCCACAAACTGATGCTATTCTCAAGGGGGAAGGGAGGGGAAGACATTACCTCAACCGATATTCTTTCAGCGATTTCTAAAGCACGAGCTTTTGTTTTAGGAGATAATGCATCATATATGGCTCTTGTCACCATATTTGCAGCTATCCTGATGCTCATGTCATCCATCTTATCTGGAACCAAATGGATTCTTTTAACTGGTTCTGGGGCAACTCCAAGCCAATTCATCTTCTCAGCCCAATAGAACTGATCCAACATAAATGGACATAATACCTGCCATGAGTATTGATGATATATCAATTGATTAATAAATTTTGGGAGAAGAAGGAACTACATACACAATGCAAATAAACTTGGCCAGCACAATAGTGGAAAAATACCTAATGCATGCTTTTTCCTGCTTTCAATTGTTCAATCTTTTAAGAATTCTTACTGCATTGAGGACTATGAGCCGATGTAAAGCCAACACAAAGTTCCAATTAGTAACTCTATCCTATTAACTGTGGGTTAATGTATTACCTTACTGCAGGACAAGTGTATAATTATTTTCAAAAAGGTCTTGTTGACAGTTGGAAAATTCTAATATTGACTTTCCATCATACAGTAAAGGTATTCAATGCACCCGATGGCAAATCTTGTAACATTTTACCTGGTTCAACAAAAATCTTCTTCTTTTCCAGTCATAAGCTATCATATCTCTTCCTAAAATTTTTAAGTCAGTCTGAGATATGTTGGTAAGAACCTAGAAATGCCCTTTCAAAAAAACAAGCTTGTTGAAAACAAAACTCTAATGTTGACTGAGAAGATAATGCTAATTAGGCTTGTGTTTTTCAACAAACCTGAGGGATCCCTGCACTTAGTGCTGCAGCAGTGGAACCGCTAATAAATCAATAAAGACAAGTGATACAAACATAATCAGCCATTATACATCCTGGACATTCAGTTAAATATCAGAATACAGTAAGACAAAACATTCACCTGCCCCCATGATGAATTGCAGCTTCACACCTTGGGAAAAGCCAACCGTATGGTATTGAGCTGGTTTGCATAACCAGAATATATCAGAAAGAAGGTCAATGACATAAAGGTTTAAGTGATGGGAAAAGGATCTTAGTGCCTAAATTCACCTGAAATCAATTTTGAGCATTGGGTTTCTCCTTCATGAAACCCGATAAAGACATTTGATGATCAATTTATATATGATTATATAGTTTGAATTCATGGAAGACATGTTTCCCAAGCAGATGCAGCATTATACTTGTAGTTTTTTCATGCAAAAAGATGTATCTTCGCATTCTAGTTGACTACATGATTATCTAAGAATTTGTGATTCCTACTAGATGTCTTATAAAGATTGGCATACCTCCCGTTTACATACTATAAGCCTGCACTAAAAGATAAAAATGGCCTTCCAAACCACCTTATCCCCCATTCCTTGGCCCGCCCCATCCTCCACTGAGTTTTTTGTTCTTTTTTCTTTTAAATTTTATTCCAAATGAAAAGCTTCAGATTTTTCATAGCTCATATTATTTCTAGGGTTCAACCGCCTCTCACCACTTTAATCAGAACATCTGAAATCCAAAGGAAATTCTGCTAAGCATGCTTAATGAAAGTCCTAAACTATTATGACATGGTATGGAATTGGCAAGATATTCGAATGGAATCATGAACTCTAACAGATGACCTTTTACTCTCCTAGTTCCAATTGCTCCACGATCACACAGTTTCTGATGCTATGAGACTTATATAGTGATTGTTAAATAACATCACCAACAAGAATATGTGCGTGTGAATAGAAATGCCCGTTTCGTAGGTACACTTGTAAAGCCAGTGCATCTAGTTGAGCAACTAAGAACTCAATAAATTCACAAGTATATCACATAGTTCTCCTTTGACAATTCTCCTCTGAAAAAATGTGAATCTTCTTCGTAAAACTAATAAATCTTGAAATTCTTACCCAGGAAAGCAGAATAGGTGACCGCCAAAGAGACAGATCCCCTCCTCACTATACTTTCTTTCATCCACATAGGAAGTTTCAGTAGCAGTAACTCTAACAGCATCATCTAAAGGTCCACAACCAGAAGTAAAAAGGATAAATCTCAAATTTGTGATCTCTGTAACAGTTTGAATAACCCAAAGAAATGCCTGAGGATGCTTCAGAAAGCCCATGCTGCAAAGAACAAAGATAAGCATGGTATATGAAAAGATGGATATTGGCATTCTGAATTAGAAAGAACTTTTGTGCTAAGCTGCGCAGTTGGTTGAATAATGTCCATAATCCACCCTATTATTATTTTATTTTATTTAGCTAACCAAACATTGCTGACAAATTTGTAGAAAACACTTGGAAAGTAAGGTACTTGCCTTCCAATGGAACTTAGTCCAATAAATATTGGTGGCACTGATGCCTTCAGAAAAAACTTTAAATTTACATGAGTTGCACACAAATCATCTCTTATTCTAGAACTCTGAGAAGTAAGTGCTGAAATTTCTCCACACTTCTTACATGAAAACTGCCATTCAACAGGCAGGAAAACCCACATACACGAACATTTGATGGCCAATAATCTGCAGTTAATGCATTAGAATCAGCAGGATAATGAAAATGCTTGACATGTCATGGTAAATAACAAAATTTAGAAGTTTAATGAAGACAATGGATGACCAAAAACATACATAAAGGGAAAAGGGAAATGTGAAATATCTCCTGCCCTGCAGATCCAGGAAAAACTCTCAAAGAACCAAATTATTTTCTGAAATATCCATCTTCAATCCCTTGAAGATCGAAGCATGCAACAAAGCACCAACTCCAGAATTGTATCTCTAGCTTAGCATGTTCTCTCTCTTTCTCTCCCTCTCGCTAGATCTACTTTTCTTTTTAACTGCTGTGTGTTTGTGTGTAGGAATTTGCATTTAATAAGCATTTTGTAAGTTGGTGAAACAATAATGTTTAAAGGAAATTGCAGGAAGTAATGAAGGTTCAAAGATTCAGACTGAGTCTTTTAGCAGAGAACAAATCCTCTTTTACCCACTAAAACCAATACGATAAAATTGTTTATAAATGAACTTTCATAATTTCATGTGCAGTAAGATTACCATTACTGTACTTCGAACTCGTTCACCAGATATCAGCCTCCTTTTTTTTCTGGTTTTTGCAGGTGGGGATTGGTGGGGAATGTACATCTTTTGTTTCAAAATGCAACAAAGAATTGCATATATTAGAAGGAAAAATGAAGTTACCTGGGCATTCAACAATTTCCTTGCTAAACCCATACCTGTTTCAGGATTTTTAAGCTATTAGAAAAGGATATAAATGTTTAAAATTTTTATTGGGTGATAGAAATGTGAAGTTTGGGAGTTAAGAATGAGAAGAGAGAGGAAGAGAGAAGAAAAGTAAAACATAATTAAAGTTAATGCATCAATTGATGAAATTTCCAACTAAATTGCTGGAAGGCTCATCGCTGTACCTATTTTAGTGCATCTCACATCATTTCCTATTACTTATTTGCCTTTAGAATCACATTGGAATGAATTCCTTCATGCGTCTTATCATTATGCATTCCGTGATTCTCGACTTACTCATTATAATTTTAAACGGAAGCTTGAGATCAATGGAACAGAGAAGATTATCATTTTTGTATCTCGTCCCTAACCCAAATTAATTATTATTTGGTGTGCATGTTCGAAAAACATGACTTACAAGAGCAGGGGAGATGGTGGCCATTCATGCAAAGCTGGAAGACCTGTCACTGGGTCCTGCATTCAGTATATAAGAATGTCATGAGTCTAGGCATGAAATCTGAAACAGAACAAAAGGTATCCAATCAGCTTGTCAATTACTAGGAACTAGTGCTTGTCATATAATTTAGTGAATGCAAGTAGAAGTTGTAACATTCAAGAGCACCAACAGTAAGAGGACGAGGACTCAGATTTAGATCATCACGTCTCCATGATCCCCAATTTTCAGTAAAAAGTGGCCACATCCAATGAATCACATCTTTCCAAGAAACCTACATGCAAACAAAAAGAAAAGTAACTATAGTAATACATGAACTGCGTGCCATACAACAATATGAACATCATACAAGAAAGAACAAGAAACATAAATAACTTTTTGCTTATTAATAACACTCCAGAATCCATCAAATTTTAAAGCACAGTTTTACAATTAAGAGAAAAGGTTTCCACTGAGAAAAACTGAAAACACCTTGTTAGTTGGAGCTTCTTGGAGACACTCGTAAAGAAGGGGAAGCTCTTTCCTGAAATGACACTCAAACAATGAAGGTGCACTGCAAGAAAATAAAGAAAAGAATGATCAGAATAAGAAAAAGTAAAAAGAGATGCCGAGAGAAGTGACAATCAAATTTTCTAAGTTAAACTAAAATACACCAAGCAACCAAAATGATAACCCCAAAACTATAAGACTAGGAGATAATTCATATGAACCCATACTAAGAGTTCAAGGCAATATATCATTTTCAGTTAGTAGTTTCAATATGCAGGATTCAATTATTTAAAATTATTATCTAGCACCACCTGTATGGAATGACATAAGGAGCAGTGACAACACAACGAACACGAAAAAGTTCTGCAAGGCTCCACCCTTCCTGGACCAGTATGCAAAGAAACCTTTTTCTTACTAAGATGATTCTTCTAAGCATGCAACCATACATATTTCAGCAATATTTCGACTATTTAAAATAGTTTAAGGTAACTAAACATCTAACAAGCACTACCAATGCAAAAAAGTTAATCACAATAAAGTCCCCCTCCCTTGTTGGTCCATGTCCGAAAATCTCTTCAACAGCAGAATGGCATTCTCGCCTATGTTCCCTAGTTATTATACTTTTCTGGCATAAAAAAGCTGATTCTGGTGACTCTGTAAAACAAAAGTATACATTATAATTAGAAAAAAATAAAAAATAGCTAAATTTATTCCTTTAGTAATGAAGCCACCTAATTCAATAACAGTATCTTCATGATATAAAGACAATATTGCATTTGAAAATAGGAAATGAACCTGTGGGATTATGATTGTCATGAACAGCAAGAACAGGTGGTGATTTAATTGGATGAAAAGTAACATGTCTTTCTTCCAAGTGAGACCTTAAGTTCTGCAAACACAGTATATTCACATGACCTTGGAATTTCAGAGAGCGACAAAAGAAAGATGCTATGGCAAGAGAACTGGTCCTTTTCTTCAACAAAGAAACGCATTGGTAATGTTGGCTTTCAAAACAGCAATTGGTGAAAGAATCTTGCAAAGAAACACAACAAAACTGGAAAACTAAACTACACAAAACCTTCCAATTCAGATTATTATGTCAACAAATTATTTTGTGGCAATTCCATTCTAGGGGCATGAAATACTTGGATGATATTGCAAGTTTCAATTCAATCAATCCATAGACAGGATAGAGTTGCACCAGGACACTTTCAAAATAGACTTTTACAGCCTTGCTCAATCTCTCAAGTAGAGATCCTGTGATCGTTTTATTACATCCAATACAACCTTATGAATGAACTTGGTGGTAATCAGTAACCAGTGCCATTAACTGAAGAAGGAAAGGTAGAGGCACACAAAAATTATAAAGCAACAGGGCTGTAAATCTCTTTTCGGTTCAAAGGGATCTTCGAGAAAGCTTAGCCTGTGGCTGTGATGATCTCTTAACAGAATGATTCTCCTAAGCAAGCATAAAAGATTTCTCTTTTTTTTTTGCCCCCTTTTCTGTTTTCTATGAATAAGTGATTTTCTATAAGTGGCCAGTTAAAAACAAAAGCAGCAAAAAATGATGATAAAATGAAAAGAAACATTTTTTCACATTTGTCTTTTTACAATTTTCTTTTTCTAACCATAGAACTTCTCAGTAAAACAGATGAAAGCTGACACATATATCAAAGTGGAAAGAAAAGTTTTCAGTAATGTCAGGATCGTCTCAAGGATAGGGACGCAGCTAGTTCACACCATTCATAGCCTTAAAAACAAAAGGAACAGAAGTTCAAAAAGCAATTAACTCATGCCATATTCTTAATCCTCCATATATTTTCAAAGATAAATACGAAGTTGAGGAACTGCAAACATTGAAGAGCAACGTGAAGCAGACCTCATGAGCAGAATGTGTTAATAGAACCACATGGTATTGTTTCAATTCACAAGCAAAAGCAGCAGCAATGGCCTAAACAGGATAAACTCCAACAGTCAGCAATCTGTACATATCCAATCAAATTGGAGAAAAAAAAAAAAGGACTGCCTGCAATTGGGAAACAAAAGAAACTAATGCTGAAGTATTTAATTTTTTTTTTTTTTTACAATCAACGATCATAAATTATTTGTTCAAGCAAGTGAGCTTGATTCATGCTAAATTTGAAAAGACAAAATAAAACATATCGAGGTGAATTGTAGGAATCATCTTACTGCAATTGGATAGACATCTCCTTTGGTACCAAAAGCCATGAATAGAGCCACCGGTCTCCTCATCTCCACCTCCATCTCCATCTCCATTCTGTAAGCACCTCCTCCGACCTTGAAACTCCGGCTATTTAAAAGCTAAACTCTTATGGGCCTAAATTTAATAAGCAAACGTCAATATGTCCCATTGGGTTGGGTAAGGTAGAATTTTGGAAATAAAAATAAAATATTTTTATACTTTATGAAAATTGTGCTAATTTGAGTATTTAAATGTCATTTTTGATAATTATAAAGAAAATTTTAAAGGGTAGATTAAATGATTGAAAGTCTGACTATTTTTTAATTAATATATTTTTTTACCATGATGTAATTATAAAAAAAATTATTATTTTTAAAAATTATAAAGATGTTTGTAAACTATTTTCGATAATTATGGAGAATTTTTTAGCACTTTTTTTTAATGATAATAGAGTATTTTTGCTCAATATATATTAAGACAAGATAGTATACTTTCTTTTTTTATTCCATTATGGTTGGTACAATTGGATTCGATAAAAAAAATAAAAAAAAGCTGCATTTTTTTTGTTATTTTATTGTTTACTTTACTTAACCGTTGCAATTTACCTCTCTTTTTTTTTACTAGTTTATCGCGCATTTACAATTTTTAATTAAATTTCTCATAATATGTAATTTATAATTTTTTAATATTTATATAAAAATTATTAAAATTAAATATGTAAGGAGATTAAGAAATTTAAATTAGTTTAAATTTTATAATTGTTTTTAAGCTAAAGTCTTTTGTTTACTAAAATCGGTTGAGTCTAAAATATTTATATCAATTAACCGCTATATCGATTTCGATTTTTAACTAGATTTTTTGAATCGATTTATCGGTTAACTATTAAAACATGTTAATATATAAATTTAATAAATTATACAATTTATAATATTAATTTTAATACTTAAAAATGCTTTAAAAATAAAAAACTAATTAAATACAATATCTATTAAAATAATCAAAATAAAAATAAAATTTTCATAATTAATTATAAAAATTTAAAATATTCAATATAAAACTAATAACCAAACGTTAATTATGTACATAATTTTAATGTTTATTTACTAAAAATATATATTATAAAAAATTATATATCATAATATTTATAAATTGCACAAAATTAAAAAATATAAGTGTAAAATTTAAAATATAATTCAATATATATATATATATATTTTTTTTTTGTTAAATTCAATTCTTCATTTTTGCTAGACACATTCTAATTTTACATCTAAATACAAACATAATTCTTCATATGCCACAAAAATCGGTCCAATTAACCATAAAAACATATTCGATTAAATTTTCTTTTTTAATCTTATTTGTTTATGAATCTTATGAAATAAGTTTTGCTAATATATAAAGGAACTTTTCAATTTTCAATGCCAAATTTTCATGTGTAATCATCATAAAAGCATTTGGAATCATCAAAACAACTTTGAATTTTTCCTAGATATAATATCTAATTGATTGAAGATCTAATAGGGATGAGCATGGACCGGTTAACCGATCCATTAATAATTTTCTTAAATCAGTTCATTATTATCAATTAACCGTTATATCGGTTTCGATTTTTAACTAAATTTTTTGAATCGATTTATCGGTTAACCACTAAAAGATTTTAATATATAAATTTAATAAATTATACAATTTATAATATTAATTTTAATAGTTAAAATTGCTTTAAAAATAAAAAAAACTAATTAAATACAATATCTATTAAAATAATCAAAATAAAAATAAAATTTTCATAATTAATTATAAAATTTTAAAATATTCAATATAAAACTAATAACTAAACGTTAATTATGTACATAATTTTAATGTTTATTTACTAAAAATATATATTTTAAAAAATTATATATCATAATATTTATAAATTGCACAAAATTGAAAAATATAAGTATAAAATTTAAAATATAATTCAATATATATATATATATATTCGATTTTGGTTTTGGATTGGTTAACCATCGGTTTTTAAAAGTAAAAACTATAAACCTAAAATTTCGGTTCGGTTTCAGACCAATTTTTTGGTTAACAGAAATTTCGGTTTTTTTTTTGCTCACCCCTAAAGATCAATGAATTTTCACTAGGTACATCTGATCGATTGAAGATAAATGTAAAGAAGACCCCCATTGAATATAAAATATATTGTTAAAGATAGATATCAACCTTTGAGGATTAATGACGATGAGTCTACGATGTTTTACTTGGCTTTAAATAATACAGAATCAGATATGACAATATATTCTTGTACATACACCGATGGATAATAATGAGATAGGTTAGAACTTTGAGCTAAAACCTAATAAAATCTAAAATACAAATTTCTGATCTTCAATAAAGTGCAGACTGCAGAAAGCATGCCTTTGTGCTCTCTGCAAAGCATCTCACAATAGAGATAGATATGCTTGTAGTTGTAGAATATAGTTTTACATGAGTTAGAGCCAGAGAGCCAGCACATTCACATTCCAAATTAAAATCAAAAGAGAAAATATGGAAACCAACTCACCTGGTAAATCATTTCTTTGCACAAGGTGGAACAAAATTTCATCTGTAGACAAAGGCAAAATCATCTTCAAAAACAACAAAAAAGGATTTCATCTTAAGGCAAAGAAAGCCTAAACTGCGAAATGGCTGTTGCTGGTTTCTGACTCGGGGGAATTGTTGATGTACTTCTCCCTAAGTTGTGACAGTTCATTTTCAAACACTTTTTCCAACTCAAGCAACTCTTCCCCACATTTTTTCAAAATTGAAGTCTCCTTCTCCAAATGACTTTTTAATAGCTCCTCCCATTCTGCTTCAAGATATTTCATCTTTTCACCTTCTATTTTATTCAAATTTCCAATATTTTCCATCCTATTTGCACTGAAAAAAAAATCCATGTTACTGCAAATTGCAAAATATAAATAGATCTTGCCATCAAACTAAGTCAAGTAGGTTTTTCACTTTTTCCATTTATAATCATTACCAAAGTCCCCATTCTTATTTTAATTATTTTAGGAAATATTTTTGAATGATACCATAAGTTTGATGACAGTTTGTTACAGGTTTAGTTTTTCAAAAGAAATATATGAAGAAAGCACTAAAAAGATGGAGCAATACTCCAAGATTCTATCACATTAGCCAGCAAATCCTCGTATCTTTTTACCGATTTCAGATCAATCACAGTTGGATTGCACAAATAAATTATGAAGTGACAGAATAGTCAAGATCATTACATGCATATTCACAACTAACAGCGAACCAAAACTGAAGAAGAAGCTTCATGAAAGAAGCTAAAAGCTTTATTTCTTATACTCTCACAAAAGAGTTTCTTAGAACAGAGTATAACAGAGCATTACTGTGTATATATACAGAAGAAGAAAACTGAAGGAAAATAACGAAAACGGTTAACACACGTGAGAAACACGTGAGCTTAAGTAACAGCTCACTAACAACCAATTAACATGCAAAACACGTGAACAACCAACTAACCAACTCAGCAGCTGAACTAAAACTAAACGAACTAAACTAACTGAGACTAACTAAGTTTCTTCAGCCCCCCCTCAAGTTGGACTCGAGTGAACATCAGAAAGAGCCAACTTGGATTTAAGCATATCAAAAGCAGGAAAAGCAAGAGCTTTAGTGAATAAATCAGCAAGTTGAAGGCGTGAAGAAAGATGACGAGGTGAAATAAAACCAGCTTTTAGTTTGTCCCGTACAATATGACAATCTATATCCAAGTGCTTTGTGCGTTCATGGAACACCGGATTAGATGCAATATGAATGGCAGCAGTGTTATCACAGTGAAGAGGAACCGGAAGAACAACTGGAATACAAAAATCCTTCAGCAAAGAACTAAGCCATTGCAATTCACAGACAGTTGCAGCCATGGAACGATATTCAGCCTCTGCAGAAGACTTAGAAACCGTTTGTTGCTTCTTTGTCTTCCAAGAAACTGGACAGGACCCCAAAAAAATACAATAACCAGTCAATGATCTTCGGGAATCAAGACAAGAAGCCCAATCAGCATCACAAAAAGCTGTTAACTGAAGAGAATTATGAGCAGGAAAGAATAAACCTAAGGAAGGACATCCTTTCAAGGATCGCAACAAGTGAACAGCAGCTTTCATGTGAGATTCTCTAGGTTGATGAACATATTGACTTAATTGTTGAACCCCATATGTAATATCAGGTCTACTAAAACCCAAATAAAGTAACCGACCAACTAACCTTCTATAAACAGAAGGATCATCCAGAAGATGACCATCATCAAGTGTGAGTTTGAGACCCTTAGGAAATGGAGTGGAATTGGGTTTAGCACCAAGCAACCCTGTATCAGACAGCAAATCCAGAACATATTTACGTTGATTGAGATAGATGCCATCAGGGGTACGAAATATCTCCAATCCTAAAAAATATTTAGCCACACCTAGATCTTTTACAGAAAACTTTGCATCGAGCGAGTCCTTTACTCTTGTGATCTCAGCAACTGAATTCCCAGTAATAATCAAGTCATCAACATAGACAAGAAGAACAAGAAAAACTTCGCTGGATGAAAAAGTAAATAAACAATGATCCTGTTGAGATTGAAGAAAACCATATGAAATCAAATGAGCCGTGAGTTCTGTATTCCATTGGCGAAAGGCTTGTTTTAAACCATAGAGAGACTTGTTGAGTTTACACACTTGGCCATTTACTGCTTTTGTGTATCCTAGAGGTAACTCCATGTAAACTTCCTCATCAAGAAAACCATGCAAAAATGCATTGTTAACATCTAGCTGATAAAGTGGCCAATTTCTAGCAGCAACAAAAGCCAAAAAAACTCTTACAGTCACAACCTTAGCAACTGGGGAAAAACAATCCGTGTAATCCACTCCTGCAATCTGATTATACCCCTTGGCTACTAAACGAGCCTTATGCCGATCAACAGTCCCATCTGGATTAAGTTTGAGTTTAAAAACCCACTTACAACCGATTGGAGTTTTTCCCGAAGGTAAGGAAGTGAGAGACCAAGTGTTGTTCCTTTCCAAAGCATCCAACTCAACATTCATTGCCTTAACCCAGTCTGCAGAGTTCTTTGCTTCAGCATAAGATCGGGGTTCATGATGGGCAGTAATATTAGCCAAAAAATGACAATAGTCAGGTGTAAGACTATTTGTACAATAAAATGGAAAAGTAGAAGGAATATGTTTAGAGGATGTAGGAAGAAAATCATGTGGAGAAGATGACAGAAAAAGAGCATTAGTCACATAATCCTGCAACCATTGAGGTCGTTTAAGGGATCGAGAAGGGCGTGAATTAACTAGGGAGGGAACAACTGAGTCAATATGGGATGATGAGTCAGAATGATGTGTAACATCATTGGAAATAGAAGGTATATCAGGAGCAGCATGAGAAACAGAAGATGAAACAGAAGATGAAGGTATATCATCAGAACGAGGAAAAATAGGTAGTGGCAAAGGAGTAGAATCAGCATGAGTATCAACACAATTATCTTGAAATGGAAACACAGCCTCATGAAATTTAACATCTCTCGAAATAAAAACATTCTTAGCTTCCAAATCATAGACTTTATAACCCTTTTTGCCAACAACATACCCCAAAAAAATACATTTAAATGCACGTAAATCAAACTTAGTTTTCTGAGGTAGGAGATTGGTAGCATAACACAAACAGCCGAACACCTTAATAGCATCATAATCTGGATTTTTAGAAAATAAAACCTGATAAGGAGATTTCCACTGAAGAACAGAAGAAGGAGTGCGGTTAATAAGATAAGTAGCTTGCAAGATAGCCTCTCCCCAAAAATCAGTAGGCAAATTAGCTTGAAACAGTAATGCCCTGGCAACTTGCAACAAATGTTTGTGTTTTCTCTCTACTGTGCCATTTTGTTGTGGCGTATAAGAACAAGATCGTTGATGAAGCACTCCCAAGTCAGCAAATAGTTTTTGACATGATCGAGATAAGAATTCAGTTCCATTATCCGATCTAATTTGCTTGATTACTACACCAAATTGAGTCTTAATTTGCTGAAAAAATTTATAAAGACAAGATGGTACCTGAGACTTGTGGCGAATCAAAAATGTCCAAGTACTCCTACTGTGATCTTCCACTATGGTAAGAAAATACCTTGCTCCCGACAAAGACTCCTTACCATATGGACCCCAGACATCCACATGTATAAGATCAAACAATTTGCTAGTGTGAGCTCCATCTTCAGGAAAAACTACTCTGGTTTGTTTAGCTTTTGCACACACATCACAAACATAATCATTCAAGCAATCTGGTACAAACTTCAAAACATCCAAATGTTTCATTACAGACATCGAAGGATGGCCAAGCCTTTTATGTAACAATTGTATATTAGACTCGTGGATCTTATCCTGAGTACAAGCATTAATGGGAAAACAGTTTTTGGCTAAAAAAGAAGATAACAGTTGTTAACAAGAGGAAGAAATGAAGAAATAGTCTGTTCACAAAACGAAAAACTGTCCAGAACATACAACTTTCCCACAATCTTTCCAATGGCTATGACTTTATTAGTCTTCAGGTCCTGTAAAGCACAAAAGGTAGGAAAGAAAATGAAGATAATAGAATGGGAATTGGCTAATTTAGTAACAGAAAGAAGGTTATATTTGAAGGAAGGAATATGCATAACGTTTTCAAGAACAAGTTTGTTGGGCAAAGTAATGTTTCCCATGCTATGTACTATTTTAACAGATCCATCAGGTAAAGAAACCGAACTAGGCCTTTTAGTTGAATGCAAGAAATCAAAAAAATCTTTATTTCCAGAAACATGAATGCTGGCTCCAGTATCAATAATCCAGCAAGTGTCTGATTGAGACACAATACCTGCAAATTCTAGCTCTCTTGCGAAATTCGCATACTCTGAATCTACAATCTGCTCTCCTTTCAGCAACTTTGACAATTCCTTCTGAATCAGTTCTTTTAAAGCTTGATTTGCATCCATCTTTCCTTTATCTAGTTCAAGTGCCTCTGTGAATGGAGTGTCTGCCATATTTACTTTGTGAACATTTTTTGCTTTGTGATTCTTCCTCTGTTGGAGCTCCATATACCAGTCAGGATAACCAATCAACTTAAAACATGACTCCTTTAAGTGCCCCTCAGATCGACAATAAGTGCAAAACTTATCCTCCTTCTTGTCTCCTCCTTTCTTTTTGCTAAACGATTTTACATTATTTCCAGGTTTAAAACTCCTAGCCAACAGAGCACTGTTGTCTACCATTTCCACAACTTGAGAACTTACTTGCTTCTGTTTCTCCACATTCAGAACTTTGTCAAGATTAGGCAAAGGATCCATTATAGAAATCTGATTCACAACGTGATCATAGGATTCATTTAATCCAAGCAAAAACTGCAAAATCTTATCAGATTCATTAATTTCTCCAATTTTATTCATAACTCCACAAGTACAACCACACGTGCATTGAGGCATTGGTATAATACTCTGCAATTCATCCCATAACTTGCAAAGTTTTGTAAAATAAATTGAAACAGAATTATTTCCCTGAATCAATGCATTAATTTGCCTCTTAATCTGTATACGCAAAGGTCCATTAGAGTTTCCAAACCTCTGTTCCAAACGATCCCAAAGCTCCTTAGCTGAAGTTGCATAAACAAAAGAATCATAAAGATCCTTTGAAAGAGAGCTTAAAATCCAAGATACTACCATGTAATTAGCTTCACACCAGTCTTCAAAGCTATCATCATCTTCATGTGGCTGCTTAAACTTTCCATTAATGAAACCTAGCTTCCTTTTTGCTGCAAGTGCTATCTTCATCGCTCTACTCCATGTAGGGTAATTCGTGCCAGTTAATGGTGCTGAAACAAGAGAAAGACCTGGATTGTCAGATCCATGGACCGAAAAACCATTTTTCTTGATTTGCGATCGATTGTGATCTGCCATATAACTTCGATCTACTGGAACTTGATTCTGCTCTCCAACGATTCCAGTAGTTTCATCTTCCATGACTCGTAATCAAAACACAACTTTCTTCAATCGACTTAATACGATCAAACAATCAAGAAACTCAAAAAAAAAAAATAACCGCTCTGATACCATGAAGAAGAAGCTTCATGAAAGAAGCTAAAAGCTTTATTTCTTATACTCTCACAAAAGAGTTTCTTAGAACAGAGTATAACAGAGCATTACTGTGTATATATACAGAAGAAGAAAACTGAAGGAAAATAACGAAAACGGTTAACACACGTGAGAAACACGTGAGCTTAAGTAACAGCTCACTAACAACCAATTAACATGCAAAACACGTGAACAACCAACTAACCAACTCAGCAGCTGAACTAAAACTAAACGAACTAAACTAACTTAGACTAACTAAGTTTCTTCAAAAACACAAATAGATTAAGAAACTGGTGCACTGTTACCTGTTTGATTCCTTTTCCTTGGAAAAATCTGCATTTAGCTGTTGTGACTTGTCGGCATTATCTTCTTTTCCTTCTATAACTCGATAGATAGCTTTGAAAAATTTTTCTTGGGAATCCAACTGGAAAATAATGCATTAACACATGTACAGCACAAAAGTATGATAATTCCAGAGCAAAACATATGTAAAGCCTTTAATATATTCAAAATTCAACATGTAAATCCATATATACATGTAAAAATCCTTTTAAAGACCCAAGCAGTCATTATAGTTCAAGCCTCGCTAGTATCTTGAATGTATAAATCTATCAATTTTTAAGAAAACTCCCACCTGCTAAGACAGCCTACAACATTTTTTGCCACATAGGTCATGAAAGGAGGGCAACTGTATAACTAACAATTACAATCTTTAGAAATTCGTCCGGTAAAAGATCTTAGAAGAATTACAGAACATTAACAACACTGCTGAAGTTCAAGAAGTTTACCTCTTTCTTGTGCCCTTCAAAAAGCAATTTGTTTTGCTGCCTCATGTCATGGCGATCTACTAAACTCTTGTGCAGTTCCCGACTCAGACTAATAATAGATTCAGCTAGAACTTGTATATGCTTTTCTCCCTTTGCAATTTTTTCCTTACCCTTGACAAGGTGCTTTTTATTATCATTTATTTCCTTTATCTTTTTGTCAACCATCTCTTGATACGACCTCATCTCAAATTTCAGCTTGGACCTCCCTAATCAATTAGAAATGGAGTTAAACATGAGACAATGTTTGTGATCAAAATGGCGAAATACAAAATGAAGGAAAGGAAAACTGAAAAGTTAAAGCAACTGATTTATCTTGCAGTATCAGTTTTCTCAAGAATTATTAAGCAGAAGGGCCAGGGGAATTGTGAAACGCTTCAATATTCAAGTATCTGGATACATGACAAATGAAAATTCAACTTCATTTCACTTCCATCCCACTCACTGTCAAATAGATCTCTTATGAAATTACTTGTTAACAGCAACTTAGATGCTTGTCACATTCTAAAATCCAGACTCCTACAATTCATTGCTTATCCAAATATGTTTAGAAATTTGAAAAGCTAAATGAAGCAAAGTACCACAATAGTGATTTAGAGTAGCTGAACAGTTTATTATTAGCAATCATATGGCCTTGTAAAATTCCTGGAGTTGTCTTAAAGGCTGACTAACCTGGGTCTTCACACAGGCAGACAGGGGTGGGGGGCAGGGGAGAAAAAAGAAAGAGAGAGACAGAGGACCTTGAGAATGCTGGTTGAAAATATTCAGATCTTCTTCCAAAGCCATGAACCCATAGAGTTGGCGCCTTCCAGCTGAACAGAATGGCCCCCGGTTGCTAATCCAGGCATCCCTGCCTCTGCCTTTCTTTTTGAAATGCTTATCCAGACGATCAGCTTCTAAATAACCAGCTGCAGAGTCGTCAAAAATCAAAACGCTCATCCCTCTATGTCCTTGTGGACCATATGCATGTCGAGCCTTCAATGCAGCGAATGATTTGAAATGATCTAGAAGTTCTTGGCTTCCCATGCCAATCCACTGCAAGAATCCCAATTAGTTAGAAATGAATTACTCATCCAACTCACGTTCATGTGGAATAAAAGTTCAGGATAAAAGTAGACTCATTCTGCAACCAAAAAAAAAAAAATGTGTTACCTTGCCATTATCCTCCTGTTCACATCTAGTGTTCATGATGACAACCATCGGAGGCCAAACAATTTGACGATCTTCAACTATCTCATTTAGACCTTCCCATCTACCAGAGGCTACAGCATTTAGTGTAACTGAGACTCCCCTTCTCCGTGCCTCGTTATCCAAAATTTCAGCAAACAGACGATGGAGCTTTGCCCTTCTTGTTTTTCTTGTCATGGCATGATACATTAGTGGCTCCAGGCCTCGATACCAGTCTATGGCTCCAGGACCCCCTTTACAAGCAGGGCAATGCCACTTTCTCGCTGGTGAATTTAATTCCCCAGCAGAAAGTTTATCAAAATCACTAAAAAATGTCTTGAACCTGTTGTTTCTCTTCCAAGTGTCAAGGCTCTTTTCACTTGTATCTATATCTGTATCATCGAGTAGATCATCATCATCACTACTGCCAAACACCTCTTCACTGCTGTCCTCACGATCATTGTTCTCACCATGTTCATTCTTATCAACAGAGCCCATCTTTTCATCATTAGTAACACCAACTTGGCCTATCTGGATAAAATCATTCCATCTCTGCTCATTGTTATAGCTCTTCTGTTTGAAGGACATTTCATTTCCATTGCTGGAGAAATTCTTGAGATTAGCAATATTGGTTGTATTGGTATTGTCAGTGTTCTGCATCCCCAGTTTATGGATCAAATTGGAACGTCCCCATGCACTTGGAGCAGAGTACTGACCATCCCGCCCTTTTGGTTCAATCTTTCCATCCTGTGCAAATTTTCCAGTAATGTTTGCGAAATTTTCTCTTTTAACTTGGCCAAAACAAGAACTTTTTCTATACACACTCCCCAGCTGGGGAAATGGATCGCTGTTATCACCCATGGTTCGGGTCATTAATTTCCTTTCCTGCAAGAACCTTTCTTTGTATCAAAATCTACCCTGAGTACAAGTTTTTTAGCCAAAAATATCAGTTAGCATTCATCAATAATTATTTTTTCAAAGAAACTACAATTAACCAATTAGGAGTTCAACCAAACAAGTCCCATCTTCATAATGATAACAAACCCTCAGACATTACTTTTGAAGATCTACCCAGTTTCGGTTGTTGAACAAACTCAAAGTACGATTTCCAATATTTATGTAGTATTAAATGGTATCCCATTAATCCAATTATAGGTATCCAATAACTAGTTACAGAGTCAAAATTCCAAGAGCATTTGAAACAGAAATTTGATCATGCAACTTAGGAACAAAATGGTAACATTCATTAAAAGGAATGCATATTGAAAAATCATAAAAAAAAAAAAAAACCCATTAACATTTAACATATGAACAACCAAACAAACTAAAAGAATCAGAGTCAGAATAAGCAAGTACATCGTGAAAGGAATTGCCAGAGCAGAAGAAGTATACCTGTTACTTGTGGAGAATATGAAGGCGCTTCAAATCAAATGGAATATAATAAGTTGTTAAGCTCAGCCATTAATGAAAGCCAATTAACAGCCAGTAGTATCAAATACATGATAAAATAATATCAGCGGAAAAGAAATTAACCCTCCCTCGAGTCGACGCAAACTTATACTTTCGCGAGATTGGGAAAATTAATTCATCACTTGACCTTTTCACAAAAATTAAATTTCCTTTAAATTTTTGCTAATTTATTTTTCAGAAAATGAAAATTAATAGTTGAATGTTAATTATATTTTAAAAATTGAATAAATATTTATTGTATTTATAGTAATGGCATACTTATATATATATATATATATATATATATATATATATATATATATATATATATATATATATATATATATATATATATATATATATATATATATGAAAAATTGATACTTATTAGGATGTTATTTCTACAAACTATTTGTGTATAAAATGTAATAATCGCAAATAAAAAGTTTACATTATTCGTATGTAAATAGTAAACATCCTTCATAAAATATAGTCTCTCTCTTAATTAATTAGTCATAATTTTTTTATTAATTGCCTCTTTATTACTCTCTCCAATATATCTTTTTATTTTATTCTATTCATAAATAAGTATTCATTTTTAAAAATATAAAGTATTCATATATAATCTGTCAAATTATATAATCTCTATGTAATAAATATTAGTTTAATTTTTAAATACGGTTGATACATCAATTATTTTTTGCAAAAAGAGCAAATCAATAAAAATATAAGATAATAAATAAGTTAAATAATTTTTGTCAAAAAAAGGACATGAATTAAAAGATTATCACTTTCATTTTTCAAGGGATTTGCTAGAGACAATTTTTATAGAATTCTAGTTCCTAACATTTCCTAATTTTTTCAAGAAATACATCCAGTAAGTTCTCATGCAGTTTTAGACTTTAAAAAATTATCTTAAAACCCGAACTCAATTCAGTCTGAATTAAACTCGTACTTTATTTATACAAATTTGAATCGAACTTTTACATAAGAAAATTTTTATATTTTAATTAGATTCAACCTGAAATCGATCCATCCCGACTCAAATTGGGCCCAAATGCAGTTCAAACTAGTTTCATATTTTATTCAACGAACTTGAATCGGATTTATACATAATAAATTTTCAAATTTTGATTAGGTTCAGCCTGAAATCAATTAATTTCAGCTTAAATCTAGCCTGAAGTAGATGCGTATTTCATTTATATGAACTTGGATCGAAATGATATATAAAAAATCTTTAAATTTCGATTAATTTTATGCACATTATTAAAAGAATAAAATAAAATTAAACCAACTACGTGCGAGGATAAAATAAAAAGGAAAAGTTTCATTGATATCCAAAGTAAAAAGCAAAGTTGATTATGATAAAGTGAAATTCCAACATTTGAATGAGCTGTAGGAATCAAATGATACTGACTGGTACATTATCCATGGAGAATATTCCAAAGGAAAGCAGTCCAAGCATTCAAAACATTTTAAAATTTCAATTCTTAAATGAGGGTAGAGGTGGATTATTGATAGGCGGAGTTTGCCCGGAGGAAGGAACCGGTCCTTTAGGTAGCATTCCAAAATTCAATTTGGACATATGATCAATAAAAGGCGAAGATTTGGGCGGGTTATGAATTGGTGGATTTTTTCCGGATGGAGGAACCGGTCCTTTAGGCAACATTCCAAAATTCAATTTGGACATATGATCAATAAAATGAGAAGTTTTGGGCGGGTTACCAATTGGATTTCCTCCAGTTGGAGGAATTGGTACTCCTTCGGGCATTATTCCAAAATTCAATTTGGACATGTAATCAATAAAAGGAGAAGTTTTGGGCGGGTTATGAATTGGTGGATTTGCTCCGGATGGAGGAACTGGTCCTTTAGGCAACATTCCAAAATTCAATTTGGACATATGATCAATAAAATGAGAAGTTTTGGATGGGTTACCAATTGGATCAATAAAAGGAGAAGTTTTGGGCGGGTTACCAATTGGATTTCCTCCAGTTGGAGGAATTGGTACTCCTTCGGGCATTATTCCAAAATTCAATTTGGACATGTAATCAATAAAAGAAGTTTTGGGCGGGTTATGAATTGGTGAATTTTCTCCGGATGGAGGAACTGGTCCTTTAGGCAACATTCCAAAATTCAATTTGGACATATGATCAATAAAAGGAGAAGTTTTGGATGGGTTACCAATTGGATCAATAAAAGGAGAAGTTTTGGGCGGGTTACCAATTGGATTTCCTCCAGTTGGAGGAATTGGTACTCCTTCAGGCATTATTCCAAAATTCAATTTGGACATGTAATCAATAAAAGGAGAAGTTTTGGGCGGGTTATGAATTGGTGGATTTTCTCTGGATGGAGGAACCGGTCCTTTAGGCAACATTCCAAAATTCAATTTGGACATATGATCAATAAAAGGCAAAGGTTTGGGCGGGTTATGAATTGGTGGATTTTCTCCGGATGGAGGAACCGGTCCTTTAGGCAACATTCCAAAATTCAATTTGGACATATGATCAATAAAAGGCGAAGGTTTGGGCGGGTTGTGAATTGGTGGATTTTCTCCGGATGGAGGAACCGGTCCTTTAGGCAACATTCCAAAATTCAATTTGGACATATGATCAACAAAAGGAGAAGTTTTGGACGGGTTACCAATTGGATTTCCTCCGGTTGGAGGAATTGGCACTCCTTCAGGCAGCATTCTAAAGTCTTTTTTCTCACCAATAGGCGTAGGAGCGGCACCATCCAATTTCGCATCAGCAAAGTATAAAGCAAAAGTAAAAAAGAAAAAGAATAAAAGATGATTTGGGCTAAATTTTGCCATTTTCTTTGAATGGCTTCTTAGTGTTTGCTTCAAATGAAAGCATTTAAATATGTGTAGACGACGCATAATTGAAAGGTCAGTAGTTTTCATACATGGTATATGTAATTTGGAGGATCCTAATGCCAAAATTATAGCCAATCAAAAACAAGAAACGGATGATATTTTCCTTTTCGGTTCATTGAACTTTCCAAAACAATGAGATTTTCAGATCTCTATTTCCTTTCATAGATATCATTTGCAAATTCTTTATTTTATTTTTTTACTCACGGTTTCCAAATTATCATTAATAATGCAGACTTATTTTTTCTGTTTATATATTCATTTATGGCAAAATCTTCTCACAATAATTAGTGATGTATAAATCATATATATTTTTACAAATCTTTTTTTTTCCACTGATTAATATATAACGTGATTGCAATAGATAACGAATTGAAAAAATTGAAATAAATAATTTTATGATTGCAAAAAGCTGCATTCCAACATAAAAAATTGTTCCCAAATATTTTTCAATGGGTTAATTTGCACATTATGTTATTGAATTTGTTATTAGCTAACACTGAAATAATAAAAGAAAATTTTGTAAGAATAAATTATCTGAACTGAGATTATTTTTTAACGAAAATAATTTTCACAAGAAAAATGAAAAATAGACACAAAAACTTCATCGTGGCGGTACATAGAGAGCGTCACCAACGCAATTTCCATCCCTAAAAGGTAGCGCAAAATTTAAGGGATTATTATGATACTTTTGCTTTTGTTCTCAAATAAAACTAAAAAATATTGAAAACCTAAAATAATAATTGGATTCTTACCATGCAAAAATAATGAAACCAATTTGAGTGAAATAAAGTTTGCTTTTTAATTCCAAGACCTCGGAATTATACCGTCATTGGTACAAAATGGGTTTTTAGGAATAAATGTTGATAAGCAAGAAATATTATTCAAAATAAACCTGTATTTGTGGTTTAATGTTACAATCAAGAAAAAAGTATAGATTTTGATAAAATTTTTTGCATCCACTACTCGTTTAGAAGCAATTCAAATTTCAGTTGCATTTGCATGTTTTAAAACCTTTAAACTTTATCAAATGGATGTTTATAGTAATTTGATACATGCATGCACATTTAGATTGCCGTATCTCTAGGATGCACGATACGATTATTAATTTATTCAAATGTGCACGCACGTGTGTATACTACATCGCCCGTTTTTCAACTTAAAACAGTGTGTTCTATTTTGATACATATCCAATATTATAAGACGACATGAACATGTTAGTATCTACACAAATTTTGGAGGGAAAGAATGGACGAAAAAGGCTTATTGGAAGGAATTTAAACGTTTAGGATCAATATGCTTTTTATTGAGCCTAATTTTTAATATTACAGGAATATGTTGATATTGATATATAGTTATTCTTTCATTTAATTTATTAAAATTTGAGTCAACGTGTCAATATTTAGGAACTCAGTAGAACTCAATAAAAATTAAGAATTATCCAACATTTATTTTGTAACAGAAAAATCATAAAAATTCAAAAATCAAAAATTTGTTCATCGAAATCATTGACGGCTGCAAGAAATATACTATTTTATATATGAATTTATAATCATTGACAATATCAAGATTTATTGGATGTCCGACAGATTAAAAGGTATATTTATATTCATATTTTCGATGGCCGGATTTTTAATTTTTCAGTTTTTGTGACTTTTCTATTATAAAATAAAAGTTGAATGATTTTTTGTTACAAATCCAAATCATAGTATAGTGACCATAACGCTATAATCGTCAAATTTGTGTGACAACGGAAGAGATTAACTTGCCAAATTGTCCCAATTTTGAAATATTAAAGGGTGATATTGTACCAAATTACACTTTAGGGGTTGAATTGCACTTCTTGTCAAATTTTAGGAGACAATTTGCAGTTTTAGCATTTTAAAAAATCAAAAATTAGATCCCTATATTTTTGAATCATTCATATTAGATCCAATTTAAATGAAATTGAAGGAATTGAAATATATAATTTGCTAATTTTAGGTGATATCAATTTAAAATAATTGTATGACCTATCAAAGTATAAAAAATTAAAGAAAAAATAATCTCATAACTTTTTGCATGTCTAAAATGATTGCATATTTTTTTCAATTTTTTATGTTTTGATAGATGCTATAATCATTTTAAATTGACGTCATGCAAAATTAATAAACCATGTATTTGTATTCTATCAACTTTGTCAAAATTGGATTTAATATGATTGATATAAAAAAAATAACAATCTAATGTTAACTTTTTAAATCACCAGGATTTAATGTAGAAAAATATTAAAGTTCATATACGTACAATACATTAAAAAAAAAAGGTAAAAAGACTTCTAACTACATGGATGATGAGGATGTATTTTTTTGAAAAACACACATAATTGAAAGTAGAAAAGTTGATTACCAGTAGAAGGTTGAGGCCGGTGATTTGATTTTGTGCGAGTAGCAAAGGTACTGTTGGATAGACCAGCTCCCGGGCTAGGTTTTGTTGAATATTTTTGGTGTTCAAATTCAGTCTCTACTGTTGGGTTTGAGAAGAATGGTTCCAAGGCCAATTTCATTGTATGATACTTGCAATCTGTTTGCATCATAAATGAGCAAATCTTCTTCATTTTCAGACAGAATTGAAGGCCCTTCATACTTCAAAATACAGAAAAGATCCCTTTGAAGTTTTTTAATTGTTGTAAGATTGCGATACACCACTAAAGATCTCTTTCTTGAAGGTATACTTTCCCAATTATTACTTCTTTTTTATTTCACCTGCCAACCAACACTTCCTTATCAAATGAGCTCAACTTAAGTTCTCCTCATTTCGTTGATTTTTGAGGGTTCCATTTGTTTCAATGTTTGTATTAATTATAAGCACCGTCACTGAATTTATTACTATTAATAACAAGCGGATCATAAAGAAATTATTTTTTACTGTGCAAATAATTTAACTTTTAATTCTATTTCACTTAAAATTACAATAACTATAAAAACAAAAAGCTTAATGTGCAAAAATACCCTTAATATTTACCAAAGAGAGTAATTTTATCTCTAATATTTAGTTACGTACAATATTACTCCTAAAATTATCAAAATAGTGCAATTGTATTCCTGAAGTAACAGAATCGTTAGTTTGACCGTATTTCGTTTTTTAACCACTGTCGTAGGCACATTGTATCATTTTGACAAAATGATGTCAAACTAACGATTCTATTATTTTAGAGGTAAAATTGCATAGTTTTGATAATTTTAAAAATAATATTGCACGTAATTAAATATTATGAGCAAAATTACTTTTTTTGTTGTTGTAAACATTAAGAGTATTTTTGCACATTTGGTCAAAATAAAAATTAGATTGAGGTTGCTAATATGTCACTCCATGTAAACATAAAACTACTAAAGATAGAATAACATCACATGAATATACTGAACTTATCAGAACATATACCTTGAATTTCTCCACCATCTTGCTCTTTTTTAAGGTTGTAGCAAGTGCGAGGATATGATATTGCAGAGTCTGAGCTAGATTTATGGCTAGAAGAATCATCAGAAGCAGTAGAATAGGAAATATGAGAGGAGAAATATTTCTTTTGTAATTTAATTTTGCCTTTATGTTTGGTAAATTTTGATCTTTTAGCAAATGGTTTGCTTTGACCCAAACCCATGGATCAACTCAAATTTACCCAAAAAAATTTGATCCAAACCTAACTCAATCCATATAAATATCCATTGGGTCAACCCAAAATTGATTTATTTTATTTTTCAACCCAATCCAACCCAACCCAATACACATTGGGTCAACCCAAAATTGACTTATTTCACTTTTCAACTCATTGGGTCATTGAGTATTAATTCAATGGGTATTTTCAATATTCAAAAATTTTGATGCATTGGGTATTAATTTAATGGGTGTTTTATGTGGATTGTCAAAATTTTGATTTTGACCAATTGAATATTAACCCAATGACTGATAGCTGTCAATTTACAAATTCAATTCAATAAATACAAATTTAATTTTGATATTTCTTTTTCCCAATTCAATAGTTATTTATTTTGAAAACAATTTAATATGCATGAAAATGGAATAAAATAAATATATAAACGAACAATAGTGTTTTAGCCTTAAAATATTTGAAACAAAACGAATTTTTATTGTATTTTTGTTTCAAAATTGATTTTTGTTTTTAAATTAATTGAAATCGAAAAATTTATTTTCCCTTTGCTGATATATATATGAAAAATATGTTTAAAAAATGCATTATTTATTCAACCATATTAATTAATTAATTTTCATTTACGTGAAAGAAATGATGACAGTGTCCTTTTGAGAGAACAGAATAGCTTCTTTTTTCTAAACTTGATCAAACAAAATTTTATAAATTCAACATAAAATACAGAGTAACTCTCAATGGAATATGCTGATGGCACCCTGATAAATTAAAAATTTTAATAGCGACGTTTTAAGGTAAAATACATATGAGGGAAAAAAATGGAGTTAAAAATGTAATTATTTTTCAAATTGATTAAAATTCGAGTTTATCTTTATATAGTAAATGTATATTATAGTGACCCACGAAACCTAAGTATTAAACTCAGCCATCAGCATAGTTTTGCAAGGATAGTTATTATATTTATATATTTTAAAAATCAATCATCCTTCCCTTTTGTCTACCAAAACGTCAATTCCAGCACACATTTCTTAATTATGCAATCATTTCTTATACCATACCCTCCCTCATCGAATCTTAATTTTAAAAGTCAACTCATAAATCATTAGAATTATATTTTTATACCTTTATAAATATTATGTCTGCTTCATGAAAATCAAATTAAGCTTGACTTAATTATTTTTTTCATAATAAAAATTAAGATTTAAACAAATTGAGATATAAAACTTAGAAAGGAAAGTGATTAGCAAATTATGAATGTACCGTATATTTTAAATGATTCAAACTCATAGGTCGATCTAAATCAATCCAACTCATTAATGATCCAATTTATTAATAATTCATATTTTTTAATTCATTAATGACCCAATCAATTAATGACCCATCCATTAATGACTCAATCTAAATCCATCCAACCCGTTCATTTGGCACCTCTATAAAAATTAATAGTAGAATCTAACATGTATTTGGCCTATAAATTCATTTTTAAACTTACAGAAACCGGCATTTAACATGCCAGTTTTCATAGCTGGAATTCACAAATTAATATCAGCTGATATTAAAGCCGACGGCATGAGTGCCGATTTCTGAGTCTAAAACCGGGATAGTAGTTTTAGCTGTCGGTGGGTCCCAATATGAAAATGGGCAGACATCAATTTTCTGTAAATTGTGGTTAAGCTTTGTTTTCTTTTTTTTTTTTTCCTTTTTTTTTCTTTTATTATTTATATTATTGGTATTTAGTATTTACGTGGGATTTTAGGTGAAATAGACTCGCACACTTTGCACGTGGAAATAAACTACACCTAACACAATTATAGTTTTCTCGTTAACCATTTTATTTAATCTAAATCAAATTAGAGATTACTAATTTAAGCTTTTATCTAATTCCTAAACTTCTCTATTCAGCTTTTATAAATGCAAAAGAATTTAAATTAAATTACAGCATGCACGTACTAAATAATTTCGGTTTATATAAATTTTATATTTTAAATTTTTTCTGCGCAAAATCATATCCCTTTTTTTTTAATAACGGTCAATTTTGAACATCTTTCTCCCCATGTTAAAATAAAAGATGATTAATTGGAAAAATGTATAGAAAACCAAAATGTTGACTGCATTTTAATATTTTTTATGAAGTGGTAAATGAGATAGATTTGTAAAGCGAGTACCAAATCTGATAAATTTGATTTTTACTGCAACCAAGATTTAAGAGAATGAATGTAGTGAATGACATGAATTAAAATACAGTCTCTCTCTTAATTAATTAGCCATCATTTTTTTTTTATTAATTGCCTCTTTATTACTCTCTCCAATATATCTTTTCATTTTAATCTATTCATAAGTATTCATTTTTTAAATTATAAAGTATTTATATATAATCTGTCAAATATATCCTCTATTTAATAAATATTAGTTTACTTTTTAAATACAGTTGATACATTAATTATTTTTTGCAAAAAGAGCAAATCAATAAAAATATAAGATAATAAATAAGTTAAATAATTTTTGTAAAAAAAAGGACATGAATTAAAAGATTTTCATTTTCATTTTTCAAGGGATTTGCTAGAGACAATTTTTATAGAATTCTAGTTCCTAACATTTCCTAATTTTTTCAAGAAATACTTCCGGTAAATTCTCATGCAGTTTTAGACTTTAAAAAATGATCTTAAAACCCGAACTCAATTCAGCCCAAATTAGACTTGTATTTTATTTATACAAATTTGAATCAAACTTTTACGTAAGAAAATTTTTAGATTTTATTTAGATTCAACCTGAAATCGATCCATCCGGCCCAAATTCAATGTAGTTCGAACTAGATTCATATTTTATTTATCGAACCTTAATAGGATTTATACCTAATAAATTTCAAAGGCAACATTCCAAAATTCAATTTGGAAATATGATCAATAAAAGGAGAATATTCCAAAGGAAAGCAGTCCAAGCATTCAAAACATTTTAAAATTTCAATTCTTAAATGAGGGTAGAGGTGGATTATTGATAGGCGGAGTTTGCCCGGAGGAAGGAATCGGTCCTTTAGGTAGCATTCCAAAATTCAATTTGGACATATGATCAATAAAAGGCGAAGGTTTGGGCGGGTTATGAATTGGTGGATTTTTTCTGGATGGAGGAACCGGTCCTTTAGGCAACATTCCAAAATTCAATTTGGACATATGATCAATAAAATGAGAAGTTTTGGGCGGGTTACCAATTGGATTTCCTCCAGTTGGAGGAATTGGTACACCTTCAGGCATTATTCCAAAATTTAATTTGGACATGTAATCAATAAAAGGCGAAGGTTTGGGCGGGTTATGAATTGGTGGATTTTTTCCGGATGGAGGAACCGGTCCTTTAGGCAACATTCCAAAATTCAATTTGGACATATGATCAATAAAATGAGAAGTTTTGGGCGGGTTACCAATTGGATTTCCTCCCGTTGGAGGAATTGGTACACCTTCAGGCATTATTCCAAAATTCAATTTGGACATGTAATCAATAAAAGGAGAAGTTTTGGGCGGGTTATGAATTGGTGGATTTTCTCTGGATGGAGGAACTGGTCCTTTAGGCAACATTCCAAAATTCAATTTGGAAATATGATCAATAAAAGGAGAAGTTTTGGACGGGTTACCAATTGGATTTCCTCCGGTTGGAGGAATTGGCACTCCTTCAGGCAGCATTCTAAAGTCTTTTTTCTCACTAATAGGCGTAGGAGCGGCACCATCCAATTTCGCATCAGCAAAGTATAAAGCAAAAGTAAAGAAGAAAAAGAATAAAAGATGATTTGGGCTAAATTTTGCCATTTTCTTTGAATGGTTTCTTAGTGTTTACTTCAAATGAAAGCATTTAAATATGTGTAGACGACGCATAATTAAAAGGTCAGTAGTTTTCATACATGGTATATGTAATTTGGAGGATCCTAATGCCAAAATTATAGCCAATCAAAAACAAGAAACGGATGATATTTTCCTTTTCGGTGGTGTCATTGAACTTTCCAAAACAATCAGATTTTCAGATCTCTATTTCCTTTCATAGATATCATTTGCAAATTCTTTATTTTATTTTTTTACTCACGGTTTCCAAATTATCATTAATAATGCAGACTTATTTTTTCTGTTTATATATTGATTTATGGTGAAATCTTCTCACAATAATTAGTGATGTATAAATCGTATATATTTTTACAAATCTTTTTTTCCAGAGATTAATACATAACGTGATTGAAATAGATAACGAATTGAAAAAATTGAAATAAATAATTATATGATTGCAAAAAGCTGCATTCCAACATAAAAAATTGTTCCCAAATATTTTTCAATGGGTTAATTTGCACATTATGTTATTGAATTTGTTATTAGCTAACACTGAAATAATAAAAGAAAATTTTGTAAGAATAAATTATCTGAACTGAGATTATTTTTTAATGAAAATAATTTTCACAAGAAAAATGAAAAATAGACGCAAAAACTTCATCGTGGCAGTACATAGAGAGCGTTACCAACGCAATTTCCAGCCCTAAAAGGTAGCGCAAAATTTAAGGGATTATTATGATACTTTTGCTTTTGTTCTCAAATAAAACTAAAAAATATTGAAAGCCTAAAATAATAATTGGATTCTTACTATGCAAAAATAATTGAACCAATTTGAGTGAAATAAAGTTTGCTTTTTAATTCCAAGACCTCGGAATTATACCGTCATTGGTACAAAATGGGTTTTTAGGAATAAATGTTGATGAGCAAGAAATATTATTCAAAATAAACCTGTATTTGTGGTTTAATGTTACAATCAAGAAAAAAGTATTGATTTTGATGAAATTTTTTGCATCCACTACTCGTTTAGAAGCAATTCAAATTTCAGTTGCATTTGCATGTTTTAAAACTTTTAAACTTTATCAAATGGATGTTTGTAGTAATTTGATGCATGCATGTACATTTAGATTTTCGTATCTCTAGGATGCACGATACGATTATTAATTTAATAAGATGCGCACGCACATGTGTGTATACTACATCGCTGTTTTTCCACTTAAAATTTATGAAGATGCCAATATGTTGTATTTTGATGCATATCCAATATTATAAGACGACATGAACATGTTAGTATCTACACAAATTTTGGAGGTAAAGAATGGAAAATTGATATTTTCCGTTGCTAATCAAAATAGCAACGAAAATTTTGGTTTCTAATCCGACAGTTGCTATTTTTAGCAACGGAAATATAATTCCGTTGGTAAAAATATAAAATCCATTGCTAAATTCAACCAAGGCAAGTTGGTGATTTGATCAATTTTAGTAACAAAAATAGAATTCTGTTGCTAATTTTAGCAAAAGAATTGAATTTTCGTTGCTATTTTTAGCAACATAAATTATAATTCCATTGCTATTTTTAGCATGGATAAAAAAATTTACGACGGTACCATCCGTCGTAAGTCCTTTGCAAACAATTATTACAATTTTTTAATTATTACCTTTAGAATGATAGGTGGACCTGGCAACTTTTTAGGAAGCATTACACGAAAATTGTATTAACATTACTCATAACAACCACAAGGTGTAGAGGATAATCCAAGGGTCAGGTAAAATTTTACTTATGAACTAACAAAAAAACAACTACAAATTCCATAGAATTTTCAGGGCTTGTGTCTCAACTTTCAATTTTAAGCTCCAAGAAATTAACCAAACCAATATTCCAAGAGCAATGTCACATCTATCTAATGAGAAATCAGTCTAGACACTAGTACAACACTAAAAACTTGCACAAGGAATAAGTATTTGAAGAACAAAATGACTAAGATAAATGCCTCATCTGATTAACATGGGATGACAAAAAATAAAAATAAAAACAAAAATAAATAAATTATTAACTACTTGACCAGAAAGTAAAGGAAAAAACTAGAATTATAGTAAATCAAAAACAGACACTAGAAAGATAAAACTAACCAAAACAGTTCCAAGATTGTAGATTGCTCGGTGGAAATCAAATTTCAAAGACATTATTGCACGGAACTGCATTATAAGACAAGATATAGGTGTCATAATAACATAAAATACAGGGAAGGAAAAAAAACCAACAACAAAGAGCAAACCAAATGAAAGTGGTGAAACAAAAAGAGACCACTAGATTCAGGGGCTGCCCTTTGTTTTCTAGGTATTTTCTTATTATCTTGGAAATCTGACTATTTGCGTTTTATTTCTTAATTTTTTTCTGGAAAATGCAAGAAACGCAAGTAGTGCGCACCTCCCACGCTCCATGTGATGTGCAATGGCACACCCTCCTTGTAGCGATACCATTTGTGCCTCATGCACTACACACCTCAAGCATCCTATTGACAACTATGATCATGATAATGAATTCAAAATCAGCAATGTGCACAAACCTAGTCCAGCATCACAGAAACCAATTCCTAAGAGAACTTAAAGCTGGCACTATCCGTTTGCAATGAATTACAATAACAGACCGCTGATGGTGCTGGAACATATTCATTAATTTATAGTTAAAATAGATTAAGGAAAAACAAACTAAGAGAGAGATGCCTCGAGAAGACAAGTAGTACCATTCCTCATCCCACCAAGCTTCCCAACTTTCTTCACCGTTAACCCCAATTCCACCTCTATAGAGAAGCCAATTTGTCCAATCCCTGAAGTCCTCTACTGTCCTATAAACAAAAAAGCAGGAGATTACACAACAAAAGCTGCAAATTTTAAATACAAAGATGCACGAGAAATGGTGCTTACTTTTGCCCTTCGAAACCAGATGGATTGAACAGATAGGGAGCAAAGAGCCAAGATTGAGCCATAAATCAACTGCTAACCGTAAGAAGAATGTAGGACAAAGCACCGCCTTTATTATATCCATAAGCAAGATATACGATCAACAGAAGTTCGACAAAAATAATGGGTTCTCGTACCCAAGGAAAATGTGAAGAAGATAGTACATAGTTGAAGCTGCATGGTTATGAAACTGACAACGGCCTGCAGCATTAAGAAGGAACTTATCGAGGGAGAAATTGACTTCTGGAAATTGACATAAAAAATCATTTAATAAGATATATTTATTGTTAATATAATTATTAAATCTATTTTATTAATAATTAAAATATCATTTTAGGTTTTAATTTCATGCATCAAAATACAAATGGGTATAAATTTAAGTTCATTTGATAAATGTAGAGTGAAATTTATAAAAAAATATTATCCATAGAATATTAGTATTATATATAATAATTAATAAACCTCTAAATATCGATATTTGTTTTTACAATTCGATTTCAAAACTTTAGTATAGTTCATACAATTTTTAATTCAATTCTATATAAAAGATTCAGATCTATTTTAAATTAAAATAAATTGTATAATTCGGATCTATTTTATTCAATAAATCAATAATATAATTCAGTTTTAGATCTTATTTGCAATACTAAAAATCTAAATTCATTCCAAATTAATATTGACGATACAATTCGATTTGGTTATATTTGATTTTTTCAAGGTTCAAATCAACATATTAGCAATCCTAATGTTCTAGGCTTATGTTCCAAGTCAGCTTTTTTTTTCAAAAAAAAAAAAAGGGTTTATGTTTGAAGTCAACCATTTTTCTACCATGCTACATTAAACAACATGCAACCAACTAATACCCATCAATAATATAGATTGATAAATAAATAAATAACCCTTGAAATAATATGATCATTTCAACAACACAATGCCTGCAGCAAAGGGGAATTGGAATTTCGCATTCATCACCGATATGGGAGTTCTAAATTAACAACTCATAAAATATATGTTAGTATTTTTATATCAGCAGCGCAGATTTTACGATTGGCATTGTCATATTGGGCCAGAGACATTTATAATCTCTCCATCTACCAAAAATAGATATTATTTATACAGTTCTTATGTACCTTTTGATGGAATATGACGTGATATATATATATGATGATTATGTAGCGGAAAAATAATAAAATCGATCATACATACCACGCAATCCATAAACAAGAATCGAAAACATGCAATTTTAGGGTTTTAAAACTTACAACTTTAGATGCACTTCAAGACTTGATTTTGATGATGACCAACAATTAGGATGAACTTATATGCTTCAGGTCTTGATCACCAATGCCAATGAAATAACCTTTACGCCACTTCTCTCTATGTTCACACACACAATTGCAATGAAGGCTTAAAATTGAGAGTTCTAGCTCTATGTGTAAAGTAATTGGCAATGGTAATGGATTAAAGCAACAAGATCTGATCTTGTTCTTCTTTTAGGTTTCTATTGCTACCCAAGAACACAAGAGAACAAGAAAGACTCCTTTCCCCTTGTGTATTTCGGCCAAGAGTATGAGAGAGAGCAAAAAACGCCTAGTGTTTTTATATTTTATTTAATTTATATATCTCACTCATTTAGGTAAGTGTTAAATCCAAATTTTACTATCTTTTAGCTAGTAAATTCAGCCTCCATCACTTCCTAATTAAGTTACATACATTAACTCAAACTCCTTTAAATTTTAAATTCAAATTAAATTAAAATAAACATAAGACATTTAATCAAAATAAATCACTTAATTTAGGAATATGGTTGCCGAAATTCCTATTAAATTTATCCTTGGATTTTTGGTTACCTTATCTCCATTTAATTAATTTATTTTGATTTAAATGCCATTAGGATTTAATACTTAATTAACTTAATTAATCCAAGATAATTAATTAATCGAAATTAATCCTATTGGGTCGAATTTATCTCTCTCGTGGACCAAGGTCCAATAGCAATTTTAATACCCATTACATACATTAATTTGACTTTAATTAAAAGTCCAAATTAATGCCCAATCTTCAATTTAAATATTTTAAGCCTAATACTTTGTGCGCAATCCTATAGGTCCATTTAATATTGATAATGAATTAATAAATTAATCCAAAGGCTATATATACTCTCTAGCAAGATATTATAGCATTCCAAATTAAATGAAAATGCAAATGGCATTTAGTGACCTAATGCAATTTTGCATAGTCCCTTACCCTTAAATACCAGAATTAATATAAGGCATGGAACCAGTCATCCTTATATATACTAATTCCTTTCTTGATATTTCAGTGATACTAAACTCTCAAATAAATAATGATTACTTATTATTTCATCTCGGTATGGCCATACACTTCTTAGTTCACTGATCAAGTGGCCGATGATATTTTCTCTCTTTATCGAGAGGGGTAATCCCTTCACTTCTCTCATGCTCTCTAACATAAATTAGTGCATACCCAAGCATATCCATACTTTTCACCCTATTACGAGCACGTTAGGTGTATGCCAAAGTACACAGTAATTCATAAAGAGTTTCATAGATATTTTAGGTCTAAGAACTCCGATGCAAAATTTGCACATGAGAAACACTTATGACTTGTACCATGTAGTGTTCTTATGAACGGATCAAATCCAGATACCATGTTCTAAACATGTATCTATGATCTCTGATTGACATTGTTATCCTTATGATCCGTAAGACATAACTCATCTTATCAGAGAGAACATACTAGTCTTAATTCATTAGTTATTCCCATAACAATGACTGACTAAGGATATTTAGAATGAAGTCTCATTTGTTTCAAGGTCTTACAACCATGTGCCTCACACATGATAACTTAAACTAAAACAACATTCTCGGATAGTTCTATCAATTGATATGCACAGGAATACAATAGATAAAACAAATGCCTCATTTATTAACTTAAGTATTTTATAACAATGTATTGGGGCTAGGACTTACACTAACACCTTTCCAGAGCTTGCCCTGAACTGCCCATGTCAATGTCATTCTTTGTAAAGAATTTTGGCACACGTATGATTTGGAGGAGCTTGGGTTAAACACATGGTAGATAAAAGCTTTAAAAGCTTTAATTTTGATGGCAACCACGTTTAGAACTTTATTATGCATCGATCCACAATGTCTATCAAAAGCTTTAAAAGCCCTGTGAAGCAACTTTATTATAGAAAATGTAATCACGTTTAGAACTTTTCAGCACAAGGCAAAACAAATTCAACTACATTAGCAAAACAATTTAACAAATAGAGCCAGAACTATTCATTCTTCTAATTGAGCTCGCAAATACCATTATAAGAACTATGAAACCAATAGTTCTGCCATATATTAACAGGATTTTAATCCTAAGGATCTAAAAGTGGTTCCTAATATGATTTATAGATCTAGCAAAAAAAACAACCCTCAAAGAAGCATGTCCAGACACAAATGCTGACAAGCAATAGAAGAAGAAGCATAGTTACTTAGGGCCTACCAACCCATAAAATGCATCTATGTATGAGCCTATGAAATACATGAGACCAAAGATGATACAAAACTGACCATAACAAGAATGTGAGTGTCATCCAGCTTGAGAATGTAAGCAAATATGCTTCCCAGAATATAAACATCAAAATAGCTCAGAAAAAAACTTTCATACAAAACCTAAAAATCACAGCAAAAAATTTTAAGAAATCATAGGGAGGCAGTTTTGGTATTCTTTCATCATGCTACCATGCCTTTATCAATAATTTTTAGTGAAATCAAAACAATCATTTAACAACAGCATTGTTTAATAAACAAGAAATATAATTTACCACTAACAAATATTTTCAAAACCCAATGCATAAGCAGAGACTTGAAAAAAAAAGAGATAAACATACCAATTAATCTTGCCAATATGTACATCGAGGGAGACAATTTTTTCCAGCTGTGGGAAATTTAACTAGCCATATAACTTAGGGATCTGCCAACAGCGAACAAGCAAATTGAAAAAAAAGCTCCGATAGCAGGTGCATTTCATTATGAGTTCAAAATAATTAATTGATAACAAGAAAGAACAAGGCATACCAGTTGAGAAGACGGTGGAGAAGATCCGTTGATCAAAGGGGCACAAAGAGAGATCCTAGATCTCATTAGGATGCAAAAATAAGCCTTCACATATCAGTTCAGTTACACCTAAATCAAATGCACTTAGTGATCACAATTCATTTTAGCTTATCAAAATTCAACGGCGAATAAATTAGGCACGCACTTCCATTCCAACTAGCAACTAATGAATGAAGAAAAACTAAACCTCATTTTCTTCTCTAAGACTGAGAGTGCCTGTGATGAAGCTGGTATGATCAATATCAGCTTTCACATCTGATATGCATCTTGCCTGAACAAGATTGAGACAGATTTATAAAACGATTAGGGTTTTGATAAAGAAGATAAATCCATGAATAACACTTATTTAGAGACTCGCACATAGAATTCAGCATTTTGACCTGATATTTCAGACCATAACCTATGCCTGATGATCCACCTTGCATTTCTATTCACGGGTCGATACCAGGATCCAAGCTAAAATCAAGCTAATTCTACAACAGGAATCGCACCCTTCTCAATGCCCAAATATGGTGAATACTCCGTTGTCAAATAAAAATTACACAACCATGCATAAAATCAATATCCCATTCATATAAGAGTGACTACTGATACACTTCAATTTATGGTGCACTGACAGAAAATTCAGGAGATCTACTGACCATACAGTCCACGAAAATATATACAAAGAATCTGCACTGAGATTAGTGCAAGTCAAATAAATCCACTGCTCTATAGGTTACTCGAAAATGAGAACTTACATGGTTTGAGATTAAAACTTCTTATTCAAAATGTCGCTGGCTAAATCTCTTGGATTTGATAAGCAAATGTGTGTAAACACAATGAAATTAAACAGATCTAGAAGCTAACCACTGATCTATCACAACTAACCTAAGATTAAGCAATTAAGTCCCCAATTCAATCGAAGAAAATAAATCGAAGTATAAAATTGAGTAAGAAATCAAATCACATGTAAGCTTAAAATTCAAAAAATGGCGTTGTACCTTCATCTTCACGGTCGTTGTCTTTCTTTATGAGAGGCTCTGCCATTTGCCCAAGGCCGTTAATCTTCAAGATTTGTGATCGTATTTATAGTATACCTTTATGTGCCTCTGTCTTGCTAGGGGCTATGTGAAGTCTGTCTCATTTCGTCGAATAAACCACCTAACAAAACAAGGCCAAAAGCTTACAGGAAGAAAGGCTTCAGAAGAACGCAATGTTGATTGAAGAGTAACCGAAGGACATTGAAATAGACTCGGTAATGCTTATGAGCTCAAAAATGGGTTACTAAGGCTCCATTTACACAAATTCGGTGGTACATAGAGAGGGCGATGAAGTTGGGGAGAAGAGTGAATGAGGCAAAATCGTAGAGGGTTTGCAGGTAGAGGTTTAGCATTCAAAGGGAGGGGACTTATTTATACCTAAGGCAACAAATATTGAAATTACTTAAATATCCATAATTTAGCAACGGAATTAGTTTTTCGTTGCTAAATTAGCAACCGAATTCAACTTCAATTGCTAAAATAGCAACCAAATTTAATTTTGGTTGCTATTTTTCATTGAAAATAAAAATTAGCAACGAAAATTCAATTCCGTTGCTATTTTTTAATAAATATAAATTAGCAACGAAATTGTATTTCGGTTGCTATTTTTTAATTTCGGTTGCTATTTTTCATTGAAAATAAAAATTAGCAAGGAACATCAAATTCCGTTGCTATTTTTAATTGAAAATGTAAATTAGCAACGGAATTATTTTTTCATTGCTAAATAATTTCCGTTGCTATTTTAGCAATGGAAAATAATTTTCGATGCTATTTTCATTGAGAATTTTTTTAACTCTAGTTATTTAGCAACCGAATTATTTTTCGTTGCTAAAATAGCAACAGATATTAAATTTCGTTGCTAAATTAGCAATGAAAAATAAATTTCGTTGCTATTTTTTGTTTCAAAATTTTTTCGCCATCTAGTGGCGCCTTATTCAGTAACGGTATAGTGATTTCGTTGCCAAATTTTGGCTCTAAAAATTTTCTCAACTTTTAGCAATGGATGATAACCAAATATATTTCTGTTGCTAAATATATAAAATTTAACCAATTTTAGCAACAAAAATTATTTTCCGTTGCTAAATAGCAACAAAATTTGATTTTCGTTGCTAATTTAGCAACGAAATCAATTCCGTTGCTATTTTTCCGTTTTCTTGTAGTGAACAACAACAACAACAACAACAACAATAATAATAATAATAATAATAATAATAATAATTGACAAAATATATATAATGTTAACAACAGAGAACGATAATATTATTAATAATAATAATAACAACAACAACAACAATTTCTCTAATGATTTTCTATATATACATTATAAAAAATAAATGTATTTAATTTATTAGCCTATCTTATTTTAAGAGTACAACTGCGATTTATGTAGCTTGTTACTTCAACTTCTGAATTTAATTCTGCATTGTAGTTAATAAATTCAACATTATTATATAAGAAATCTAATATTAAATATATTTAATTATAAATCAAAATTTATTAAATTGTATTTACCTTTCAGAATAATATTGAAAATATATTATTGACCCGAAAAAGAGACATTATCTTCATAAATTATCAAATCTATGACAAAAATTTCACATAAAGGTAAAGAAAAGAATTTCTTAACGTGCAAATGAAAGCGATCGGAGCAACATTTTATATAGGCGCCGAGAAAAATTTTTTTCAACTGGTGAATAATGGGTGGGGGCCGGTTTCAGCCTGAAATCGCTGCAGCAGTCAGCGGTTTCAGAGACAAAACCGGCCCCACCAAAGACAACTTTTCTGATAAAATCGTTCCAGCTGGCAACGGTTTCAGAAAAGACCCCATTTTGTAATTTTTTTCTGATAGACTCCATTTTTGTAATTAATTAATTAAAACACATTAATAAAAAAAATATCCCTATTCAAATATATATATATATATATATATATATTTGAAAAATTGACACTTATTAGGATGTTATTTCTACAAACTATTCGTGTATAAAATGTAATAATCGCACATAAAAGGTTACATTATTCGTATGTAAATAGTAAACATCCTTCATAAACTACAGTCTCTCTCTTAATTAATTAGTCATCATTTTTTTTATTAATTGCCTCTTTATTACTCTCTTCAATATATCTTTTTATTTTAATCTATTCATAAGTATTCATTTTTTAAAATATAAAGTATTTATATATAATCTGTCAAATATATCCTCCATATAATAAATATTAGTTTAATTTTTAAATACAGTTGATACATTAATTATTTTTTGCAAAAAGAGCAAATCAATAAAAATAAAAGATAATAATAAATAAGTTAAAGAATTTTTGTCAAAAAAAGGACATGAATTAAAAGATTATCACTTTCATTTTTCAAGGGTTTTGCTAGAGACAATTTTTATAGAATTCTAGTTCCTAACATTTCCTAATTTTTTTCAAGAAATACTTCCAGTAAATTCTCATGCATTTTTAGACTTTAAAAAATGATCTTAAAATCCGAACTCAATTCAGTCCGAATTAGATTCGTATTTTATTTATACAAATTTCAATCGAACTGTTACATAAGAAAAATTTTAGATTTTAATTAGATTCAACCTGAAATCGATTCATTTCAGCTTAAATCTAGCCTGAAGTAGATTTGTATTTCATTTATACGAACTTGGATCGAAATGGTATATAAAAAACCTTTAAATTTCAATTAATTTTATGCACATTATTAAAAGAATAAAATAAAATTAAACCAACTACGTGCCAAAATAAAATAAAAAGGAAAAGTTTCATTGATATCCAAAGTAAAAGCAAAGTTGATTATGATAAGGTGAAATTCCAACATTTGAATGAGCTGTAGGAATCAAATGATACTGACTGGCACATTATCCATGGAGAATATTCCAAAGGAAAGCAGTCCAAGCATTCAAAACATTTTAAAATTTCAATTCTTAAATGAGGGTAGAGGTGGATTATTGATAGGCGGAGTTTGCCCGGAGGAAGGAACCGGTCCTTTAGGTAGCATTCCAAAATTCAATTTGGACATATGATCAATAAAAGGCGAAGATTTGGGCGGGTTAAGAATTGGTGGATTTTTTTCGGATGGAGGAACCGGTCCTTTAAGCAACATTCCAAAATTCAATTTGGACATATAATCAATAAAAGGCGAAGGTTTGGGCGGGTTATGAATTGGTGGGTTTTCTCCGGATGGAGGAACTGGTCCTTTAGGCAACATTCCAAAATTCAATTTGGACATACGATCAATAAAAGGCAAAGGTTTGGGCGGGTTATGAATTGGTGGATTTTCTCCGGATGGAGGAACCGGTCCTTTAGGCAACATTCCAAAATTCAATTTGGACATATGATCAATAAAAGGCGAAGGTTTGGGCGGATTATGAATTGGTGGATTTTTTCCGGATGGAGGAACCGGTCCTTTAGGCAACATTCCGAAATTCAATTTGGACATATGATCAATAAAATGAGAAGTTTTGGGTGGGTTACCAATTGGATTTCCTCCAGTTGGAGGAATTGGTACTCCTTCGGGCATTATTTCAAAATTCAATTTGGACATGTAATCAATAAAAGGAGAAGTTTTGGGCAGGTTATGAATTGGTGGATTTTCTCTGGATGGAGAAACTGGTCCTTTAGGCAACATTCCAAAATTCAATTTAGACATATGATCAATAAAAGGAGAAGTTTTGGACGGGTTACCAATTGGATCAAAAAAAGGAGAAGTTTTGGACGGGTTACCAATTGGATTTCCTCCAGTTGGAGGAATTGGTACTCCTTCAGGCATTACTCCAAAATTCAATTTGGACATGTAATCAATAAAATGAGAAGTTTTGGGCGGGTTATGAATTGGTGGATTTTCTCCGAATGGAGAAACCGGTCCTTTAGGCAACATTCCAAAATTCAATTTGGACATATGATTAATAAAAGGAGAAGTTTTGGACGGGTTACCAATTGGATTTCCTCCGGTTGGAGGAATTGGTACTCCTTCAGGCAGCATTCTAAAGTCTTTTTTCTCACTAATAGGCGTAGGAGCGGCACCATCCAATTTCGCATCAGCAAAGTATAAAGCAAAAGTAAAGAAGAAAAAGAATAAAAGATGATTTGAGCTAAATTTTGCCATTTTCTTTGAATGGTTTCTTAGTGTTTGCTTCAAATGAAAGCATTTAAATATGTGCAGACGACACATAATTGAAAGGTCAGTAGTCTTCATACATGGTATATGTAATTTGGAGGATCCTAATGCCAAAATTATAGCCAATCAAAAACAAGAAACGGATGATATTTTCCTTTTCGGTGGTGTCATTGAACTTTCCAAAACAATGAGATTTTCAGATCTCTATTTCCTTTCATAGATATCATTTGCAAATTCTTTATTTTATTTTTTTACTCACGGTTTCCAAATTATCATTAATAATGCAGACTTATTTTTTCTGTTTATATATTAATTTATGGCAAAATCTTCTCACAATAATTAGTGATGTATAAATCATATATATTTTTACAAATCTTTTTTTTTTCCAGAGATTAATATATAATGTGATTGCAATAGATAACGAATTGAAAAAATTGAAATAAATAATATGATTGCAAAAAGCTGCATTCCAACATAAAAAATTGTTCCCAAATATTTTTCAATGGGTTAATTTGCACATTATGTTATTGAATTTGTTATTAGCTAACACTGAAATAATAAAAGAAAATTTTGTAAGAATAAATTATCTGAACTGAGATTATTTTTTAACGAAAATAATTTTCACAAGAAAAATGAAAAATAGACGCAAAAACTTCATCGTGGCGGTACATAGAGAGCGGTACCAACGCAATTTCCACTTAAAACTTATGAAGATGCCAATGTGTTGTATTGATTTTGATGAAATTTTTTGCATCCACTACTCGTTTAGAAGCAATTCAAATTTCAGTTGCATTTGCATGTTTTAAAACTTTTAAACTTTATCAAATGGATGTTTATAGTAATTTGATGCATGCATGTACATTTAGATTGTCGTATCTCTAGGATGCACGATACGATTATTAATTTAATAAGATGCGCACGCACATGTGTGTATACTACATCGCCGTTTTTCCACTTAAAACTTATGAAGATGCCAATGTGTTGTATTTTGATACATATCCAATATTATAAGACGACATGAACATGTTAGTATCTACACAAATTTTGGAGGGAAAGAATGGACGAAAAAAAATTATTGGAAGGAATTTAAACGTTTAGGATCGATATGCTATTTATTGAGCCTAATTTTTAATATTACAGGAATATGTTGATATTGATATATAGTTATTCTTTCATTTAATTTATTAAAATTTGAGTCAACGTGTCAATATTTAGGAACTCAATAGAACTCAATAAAAATTAAGAATTATTCAACTTTTATTTTGTAACAGAAAAATCATAAAATTCAAAAATAAAAAATTCGGTCATCGAAATCATTGACAGCAGCAAGAAATATACTATCTTATATATGAATTTAGAATCATTGACAATATCAAGATTTATTGGATGTCCGACAGATTAAAAGGTTTATTTATATTCATATTTTCGATTTTTCGATGGCCGAATTTTTAATTTTTCAGATTTTGTGACTTTTATATTATAAAATAAAAGTTGAATGTTTTTTTTTGTTACAAATCCAAATCGTAGTATAGTGATTATAACGTTACAATCGTCAAATTTGTGTGACAACAGATAAGATTAACTTATCAAATTGTCCCAATTTTGAAATATTAAAGGGTGATATTGTACCAAATTAAATTTTAGGGGTTGAATTGCACTTCTTGTCAAATTTTAGGAGACGATTTGCAGTTTTAGCTTTTTAAAAAATTAAAAATTAGATCTCTATATTTTTGAATCATTCATATTAGATCCAATTTAAATGAAATTGAAGGAATTGAAATATATAATTTGCTAATTTTAGGTGATATCAATTTAAAATAATTGTATGACCTATCAAAATATAAAAAATTAAAGAAAAAATAATCTCATAACTTTTTGCATGTCTAAAATGATTGCATATTTTTTTCAATTTTTTATGTTTTGATAGATGCTATAATCATTTTAAATTGACATCACGCAAAATCAATAAACCATGTATTTGTATTCTATCAATTTTGTCAACATTAGATTTAATATGATTGATATAAAAAAAAATAACAATCTAATGTTAACTTTTTAAATCACCAGGATTTAATGTAGAAAAATATTAAAGTTCATATACGTACAATACATTAAAAAAAAAAGGTAAAAAGACTTCTAACTACATGGATGATGAGGATGTATTTTTTTGAAAAACACACATAATTGAAAGTAGAAAAGTTGATTACCAGTAGAAGGTTGAGGCCGGTGATTTGATTTTGTGTGAGTAGCAAAGGTACTGTTGGATAGACCAGCTCCCGGGCTAGGTTTTGTTGAATATTTTTGGCGTTCAAATTCAGTCTCTACTGTTGGGTTTGAGCAGAATGGTTCCAAGGCCAATTTCATTGTATGATACTTGCAATCTGTTTGCATCATAAATGAGCAAATCTTCTTCATTTTCAGACAGAATTGAAGGCCCTTCATACTTCAAAATACAGAAAAGATCCCTTTGAAGTTTTTCAATTGTTGTAAGATTGCGATACACCACTAAAGATCTCTTTCTTGAAGGTATACTTTCCCAATTATTACTTCTTTTTTATTTCACCTGCCAACCAAAACACTTCCTTATCAAATGAGCTCAACTTAAGTACTCCTCATTTCGCATTGATTTTTGAGGGTTCCATTTGTTTCAATGTTTGTATTAATTATAAGCACCGTCATTGAATTTATTACTATTAATAACGAGCGGATCATAAAGAAATTATTTTTTACTGTGCAAATAATTTAACTTTTAATTCTATTTCACTTAAAATTACAATAACTATAAAAACAAAAAGCTTAATGTGCAAAAATATCTTTAATATTTACCAAAGAGAGTAATTTTGTCTCTAATATTTAGTTACGTACAATGTTACTTCTAAAATTATCAAAATAGTGCAATTGTATTCCTGAAGTAACAGAATCGTTAATTTGACCGTATTCTATTTTTTAACCACTGACGCACATTGTATTATTTTGACAAAATGATGTCAAACTAATGATTCTATTATTTTAGGGGTAAAATTGCATAGTTTTGATAATTTTAAAAATAATATTGCACGTAATTAATTATTATGAGCAAAATTACTTTTTTTTGTTGTAAATATTAAGAGCATTTTTGCACATTTGGTCAAAACAAAAATTAGATTGAGGTTGCTAATATGTCACTCCATGTAAACATAAAACGTACTAAAGATAGAATAACATCACATGAATATACTGAACTTATCAGAACATATACCTTGAATTTCTCCACCATCTTGCTCTTGTTTGAGGTTGTAGCAAGTGTGAGGATATGATATTGCAGAGTCTGAGCTAGATTTATGGCTAGAAGAATCATCGGAAGCAGTAGAATAGGAAATATCAGAGGAGAAATATTTCTTTTGTAATTTAATTTTACCTTTATGTTTGGTAAATTTTGATCTTTTAGCAAATGGTTTGCCTCGAGCATGCATAGGTGCATAATTTGCTAGGGTTCCTCTAATTCTGTACCTTGATCCACAGGCATTGCACAATACTGGCTTCGCTGGTGGTCCATTTCTCCAAAGTGGAGTACCTTGTATGAACATTTTTTTTATTTAAAAAAAAAAAAAAACTTATAGCAGATTTAGATATAAAACTAACGAAGGAGTTTAGCCAAGGCTTACTGTGAGTGCCACAATGGTAACATGGTCCTTGCTTTCCCATACTGTTGCTACGTACCAACTTCTCAAAATCAAAAATCTCAAGCCAATAAATTCAATTTAGCTAAAACAAAATCAATAAAATAAATTAAACTTAGCAGTGATCAAAATTTGTCACGTCAAGCTTTATTCAAAACAGAAAATATATTTCACCAACATATTTCAGCTAACATGACATGCATTTGTGGATCCGACTTCAATTTTATAGTCTAAATAATACGTTAAACGGAAATAATTGATGGAAAAATTTTATGCATTACTCGATTTTTAATTTTTATACTTCAGTTGGCATGTCAAGTTCGTGCTGACTAAAAATATCCAAAGCTAATAAGATATGAAAGTTTATCTCTCATTTTCTAAAAGAGTTAATTAAAATGCTCACTTCTAAATATTTAATTAAAAATATTTCATAATCGAAACTCAAACTTAAGATTTTTAATTAAAGGAAATGTTGAGGACCGCCAAACATCTCCTCAACTCCACATTAATATGATATTGTCCTCTTTAAGTCAAGCTCGTACGGATTTACACCGCATAATATATAATTTACACCGCAAACTTCGAAAAAAAAATTATTGTACACTTAAATTTTTTAATTGTTTTTTTTACGTACTCTAATTTGACAAAATTATACCAATCGCTTCCTTATATGGATACTTCTCTTCATACGTGATGTGCATATGCCCACGAGTGAGTTCAAGTAATAATAATAATAATAATAATAATAATAATAATAATAATAATAATAATAATAATAATAATAATAATAATAATAATAATAATGCATATTTTGCATGCTAAATTTAATTAAAAGAATAAATTTATAACACCCTTTAATTTCAAGTTTGTCCCATTATACATCAACTGGACAAAATTGTATCTTGTCACGCCTCAAATAGTTTCATTATTATTATTTTTTGATTTGAAATGAATTATTGTGTATATTTTTTAAAAATTAGTAGTATCATTCTCATACATTAAATGAATCTAGAAAAAATATATCTATTAAGGAAAATTAATAAGATTTTTCACTTGTACCAATTTTGTGGACTTGAGTTGGAATCCTAGTGAGTTACGCATCTAAGTCTTAGGAGAGTTGTATAATATTTTACTTTGTACATGTACAGAATTCTTTCTAGTATAGAACTCTGTTCTACTTTATTTTTATGTTTTGTTCCAAAACTGTTGTATGTATATTTTTGCCTCCATACGTGAGATGAATATATATTGAGCCTATTGAACCCTGGTATTTTGGTTTATATGGTATCAGAGCCTGATTCCTCAAAACTCCTCATAATCTTTATTCTTTGAAATTTGTATTCGAAAAAAAAGAAAGAAGAATAATGGAACAATAAAAAACTATGGTTCTAGAAATCGCAAACAACGCACCAATTATTATACAACAAGACAATTATGTTTTTCCCATGAGTATCATTCTTGATGAAACCAATTTTTCATTATGGTCTCAACTTATGGAGATGCGCATTGGAGCACGCAACAAAGTTGGTTACCTTACTGGAGCAATAGCAAAACCTACACCTGAAGATCCTAATTTTGGGACATGGATCGTAAAAAATCAAAAGGTGAAAAGCTGGCTTATTGATACAATGAGCCCACCACTAATGCAACGATTTATTCGTCGTTTTACAGCCAAAGAAGTATGTGAAGCCGTTTCAAAGATGTTAATTCTATGACGGATCTAATGAAACTCACCTGTTTGAACTAAATCAAAAGTCCTTCTCTGTCCGACAAGACGATAGACCATTGTCTGTTAGTGTAAGCCCTAGCCCCAATACATTGTTATAAAGCATTTAATTTAATAAATGATGCATTTGTTTTATCTATTGTATTCCTGTGCATATCAATTGATAAAACTATCCAAGAATGTTGTTTCAGTTTAAGTTATCATGTGTGAGGCACATGGTTGTAAGACCTTGAAACAAATGAGACTTCATTCTAAATATCCCTAGTCAGTCATTGTTATGGGAATAACAAATGAATTAAGACTAGTATGCTCTCTCTGATAAGTTGAGTTCTGTCTTACGGATCATAAGGACAAGAGTGTCAATCAGAGATCATAGATACATGTTTAGAACACGGTATCTAGATTAGATCCACTCATGAGAACACTACATGGTACAAGTCATAAGTGTTTCTGATATGCAAGTTTTGTATCGGAGTTCTTAGACCTGAAATCTCTATGAAACTCTTTATGAATTACTGTGTACTTTGACATACACCTAACGTACTCGTAATAGAGTGATAAGTACGGGTATGATTGGATATGCATTGATTCATGTTAGAGAGCATGAGAGAAGTGAAGGGATTACCCCTCTCATTAAGAGAGAAAATATCATCAGCCACTTGATCAGTGAACTGAGAAGTGTATGGCCATACCGAGATGAAATAATGAGTAATCATTATTTATCTGAGAGTTCAGTGTCACTGAAATATCAAGAAAGGAATTAATATATATAAGGATGATTGGTTGCATGCCTTATATTAATTCTGATATTTATGGGTAAGGGACTATGCAAAATTGCATTAGGTCACTAAATGCCATATGCATTTTCATTTAATTTGGAATGTTATAATATATTGCTAGAGAATATATATAGCCTTTGAATTAATTTATTAATTCATTGCCAACATTAAATGGACATATAGGATCGCACACAAAGCATTGGGCTTAAAATATTTAAATTGTGTATTGGAAATTAATTTGGACTTTTATTTAAAGTCAAATTAATGCATAAAATGGGTAAACAGATTTTTGCCTAAAACAGCTAGCTGTTTTAGGCAAATCTGTAAAAACAGTTTTTTTTGCCTAAAACAGCTGTCTAGCTGTTTTAGGCAAATCTGTAAAAACAGTTTTTTTGCCTAAAACAGCTGTCAAGGTGCGATTTTGCCTAAAACAGTGTTTTAGGCAAATCTGTTAAGCCACGATTTTGCCTAAAACAGGTAAATCTGTGAAACGAGTTTTTTACCTAAAACAGATATGTTGAACTGTCTTTTTGCCTAAAACAGCAAGCTGTTTTAGGCAAATCTGTTAACAGTTGGTCACGAGAGAAATTTGTTGGCATGTGCTAGGTTTAATTTCAATTGATTAATTATCTATGTATAATTAAGTTAATTGAGTATTAAATCCTAATTTGTATTTAATCAAAATATAATACTTGAGAGGGAATTAAAGTAGCCAAAATTCAAACTAAAATACTAGTTGAATTCGGCAACTTATCACCTTAAATAAGTAAGTTTGTTTTGATTAAATGACTAATGCCATTTGAATTTAAATTCTAATAGAATTTAAATTAAGATATATCTCTTAATTAGGAAGTGATGCAGGCTGAAATTAACACTTAATTTTCGGTACTCACACTTGACCTAAATTAAGTGATATATATTAATGAATTAAATGAATAAAAGGGTATGCCGTTTTGCTATTTTTCTCTCTTGGCCGAAATACTCAAGGGGAAAGAAATCTTTCTTGTTCTCTTGTGTTCTCGGGCTGAAACAGTAACCTAAAGGAAGAACAAGATCAGATCTTGTGGCTTCAAATCATTTCCATTGCCGAATACACAATCATAGAGCTAGCACTCTTGATTTTAAGCCATCTTTGCAAGTGTGTGTGTGAGAATAGAGGGAGTGGCGTAAAGGCTGTTCCTTGGCATTGGTGGTGAAGATCTAAGGTGGACATATCCTTCTTGGTTGCTGGTCATCATCAAAATCAAGTTTCAAAGGCATCTAAAGTTGTAAGTTTAAAACTCTAAAATTGCATGTTTCGATTCTTGTCATGGAATTGTATGGCATATATGATAAAAAAAATTTTTTTCCGCTGTGCTATCATCACATTCATACCATGTCATATTCCATCAGTGGTATCAGAGCTTAACATGCTTATTTTAGTGCTTTAGATGCATGAAAAAATTAATTAAAAATCGTCATTATGAAAACATGCAAATCTGAAATTTTCTGTTTTGAGTTTTTTGCATTGTTTTGGTGAAAAAAACGATTTTAATTGATTAGATAGGTATTATAATTAATATGACATGTTAATATACTGTCCTAAGATGTTATTAGGGCTGGTAATGGTTGGATTTAATTATTTATACCTGATGGTACATGTTAATTATGAAACTAGGTGCTAGTTGGCATGTAAATTGCTATTTTAACAACTAGTTTTCAAGATTAAATGTAAAAACGATTTTGGAATGTTTGTAAGTGATATTTAAAGATTAATTATCAGGTCTTGACATATTTTAAATTTGGTTTTAATTCTGGTCCATGACAATTTAATTGATTAATTTTAAAATCACTTAAAACTAAGACTAGTTTATGTTTGTTACATGTTTAATCAACATTGTTTGTTTTGTTTTGATTAAAATGGTAAAAACACATTTAGATCAGATTTGTACAGAATATTAAATCAATATTTATGGACTTATTTAGATTATTAAATGACTCATAAAATTGATTTAAATGTTTGTGCATTTTATGGCATTACATAAGCATTAGACAACTAGTTTGTGTTGTTTGTTTGTTTTTGCATGAATGTCGTGTACCATATATGTGTTTTTCATGATTCTATATTTTTAATTCATGTTAGCACATATTATATGCATTTTTAATGTTTATGGGCTGTATGACATAAAATTAAAAATGGCAAAATTGGAAATTATACTAGAGTTGATTTATAGCACAAATCTAACTAGTTAGTGTTTTGGGCTTTTAAGAGAACTTATTCAATAAGAGGATTTAGTCCATTTGGGCTTTGGTCCAGGCCCATCATGGGGTCTTCTCTTAAAGGTTCAAGTACACAATTTCCATTAATGGGCTTGGCTAAATTAATTAAAATTGGACTTTGTTTTATCCATGAATGCTATGTATATTTATTTGCTAATTTGGTGTGATGAATGGATATGCATGGTGCATTCATGGGCCCTGGGTTTTGTAATTAAATATGGCCTGCGAGCCATTATATTTTATTGTAAAAGTTTTTCATTTATTTCTTAGAATAGAATATATTTGAAGACTTTGTAAATCAAGACGAAGCCCACTGGAGTGGAGAAGCCGAACTTGAAGATTCTTATGTAATAGTATAGAATCTTAGTTGTAGGTTTTTGGGCCCATGTTTGTCACGCTTTACTTTATGCAATTATATATATATGCATGCTATGTATGGATGACAAAGCGTATGCCATGTAAGCTGTAATAAAATAAATCCCTAAAATATTAAGTCACAAAGTTGCCTTCCTAATTCGAAACATGTCAAGGCATCGATCATCGGTCACGTAGACTAGGAGTCCTAGATGCGCCCGATTATCTTTGTGAGGCATGGGTTGTGAATGTAGGTTGGACTTAACATGGAAAGGGATGCCCGGACCTAGGCAACTAATAAATGGGTTGTTCTATAACATCTTAAGATGTTAGCCCATTTGATCTAAGAGTCATGTACGAGACATGATTGGAGTTTTCCTACCTAAGTAACTTAACTTGTTAGGTGTACAAGCTCAGCTTGACTAATAAGTTGTTGTGAAAAATGGATCTTGGCCCACATTAAATCACTAACGCGAATTATTTAAAGGGATATTAATTCGGTTTGTGGGATCATAAATAAGACCTCATTTAATCTTGCTAAATTTTATTGTAGATTGAAAATGGCATCTTCAAACAATAATTTCTCATTGCGATCGGTCCTTGAAAAGGACAAATTGAATGGCACCAATTTCATAGACTGGTCTCAAAACTTAAGAATAGTTCTTAAGCAAAAGAAGAAGTCGTATGTTTTGGATGCACCCTTGCCTGAAGAACCAGGAAGGAACGCCTTTGCGGTTCAAAAGGAAACTTTTGAGACCAAGAAGAGCGCCTCCAATGATGTGACCTGTCTGATGCTGGCCACTATGGTGCCTGACTTGCAAAAGCAATTTATGGACCAAGAGGCTTATGCGATCATGGTGCACCTCAAGGAGATGTTCCAAGAGCAAGCTCGTCACGAGAGGTTCGTGACGACAAAGGCCTTAATTTCTTGCAAGATGGCTGAGGGTACTCCTGTTAGTACCCATGTACTCAAGATGAAAGGGTATCTTGATACTCTTGAGAAGCTTGAGGTACTAGTGCCAAAGGAATTGGCCACTGACTTGATCTTAGGATCATTGCCTGCTACTTATGATCCATTTGTGATGAATTATAACATGCATGCAATGAACAAGTCAGTCACTGAGCTTCATGGGATGCTTAAGAATGCTGAAGAGAACATTTGAAAGACCAATTCCGTACTAATGGTTCAAAAGGGAATTAAGAAGGGACCTGCTAAGGGAAAGGGAAAGGGAAAGGGAAAACCCAAGTTAGTTGGGAGTGCACCTCATGCCCAATCCAAGCCCAAGGCGCCAAAACTCAAAGGGAGTGAGAGCACTTGCTTCCATTGCAACAAGATAGGGCATTGGAGGAAGAATTGCGCTCTCTTCAAGGAAGAACAAAAGAAGAATGGAGCCAAGGCATCCAGTTCTGGTATTTTTGTTGTTGAAATTAACCTTTCTATTTCTACCACTTGGGTATTGGATACCGGTTGTGGTTCTCACATTTGTTCAAATGTGCAGGGGCTAAGAAATAGGCGGTTACTTAGGAAGAATGAATTGGACCTCCGTGTGGGGAATGGAGCACGAGTTGCTGCCATGGAGATAGGCGACTATCACCTCACTTTACCTTCCGAACTTTGTATTATTTTGAATAATTGTTATTATGTGCCTGCTATGAGCAGAAACATTATTTCAGTTTCATGTTTGGATAATGATGAATTTGATTTTGTTATTAAAAATGGCAATGCTCATATTCGTCGCTAAGGCATTTCTTATGGCAATGCCATGTTGCAAAATGGCCTTTATATCCTTGATTTACAAAACAAAGAGTCAATATACAACATTAATACAAAGAGGGTTAAATCAAACGAATTAAACCCTACTTACTTTTGGCATTGTCGTTTAGGACATGCAAACGAAAAATGCATTTCAAGACTCCACAAAATTGGAGTGCTTGGGTCATTCGACTTAGAGTCTTATGACACATGCGAGCCATGTTTGCATGGAAAAATGACAAAGAGTCCTTTTAATAAAAAAGGTGAGAGGACTAATGGCTTATTGGAACTAATACATATCGATGTATGTGGACCTTTAAGTACACATGCTAGAGGTGGTTTTAGCTACTTCGTGTCATTCACAGATGACTTCAGTAGATATGGCTATGTCTATCTAATGAAGTACAAGTCTGAAACTTTTGAAAAATTCAAAGAGTTTAAGAACGAAGTAGAAAACCAACTTGGCAAAAGTATAAAAGCCATTCGATCAGATCGAGGTGGCGAATACTTAAGCCAAGAGTTTGACAGTCATCTAAAGGAGTGTGGTATTATTTCACAGCTCACACCTCCTGGAACACCTCAATGGAATGGTGTGTCCGAAAGGAGAAATCGAACTCTGTTGGACATGGTTCGATCTATGATGAGTCAAGCTAATCTTCCTATCTCTTTTTGGGGTTATGCATTAGAAACTGTTGCGTTTCTATTGAACCGTACTCCAACTAAAGCAGTTGAGAAGATACCATACGAGGTATGGACTGGGAAAGAACCCAATATGTCTTTTCTCAGGATTTGAGGCTGTGAAGCACATGTTAAGAAATTAACATCTGACAAACTAGAGTCCAAATCCAGTGTCTGCTTGTTTGTGGGGTATCCTAAAGAAACAAAGGGATACTACTTTTACTCACAAGCCGAGAACAAAGTATTTGTTGCTCGCAAGGCTGTTTTCTTGGAAAAGGAGTTCCTTCTCAAGAAAGACAGTGGGAGTAAAGTAGAACTTGGAGAAATTCAAGCACCACAAACTCCTATAGAGGATGGTTTGGAAATGGGATAAAGTTCACAACCAGTTGTGGAACAAGAACCCATTACACAAGAAACTAGAAGGTCCGGTAGGGTACGTCAGGAGATTGAGAGATATGGATTTCTAATCACTGACAGTGACACTATTGAGTTAGTAGATCGTGAGGATCCTACTACCTACCGAGAAGCTATTGAGAGCCCAGACTCGGAAAATTGGCTTGAAGCCATGAAATCCGAGATGCAATCAATGTACGATAACCAGGTTTGGACCTTGGTTGATCCACCGGAAGGTGCTAAGGTAATTGAATGCAAGTGGCTATTCAAACTCAAAGCTGATAAGACCTACAAAGGTAGACTAGTAGCAAAAGGTTTTCGACAAACTCATGGTGTAGACTATGACGAGACCTTTTCGCCTGTAGTCATGCTCAAATCTATTAGGATCTTGCTTGCCATAGCTGCATATCATGATTATGAGATATGGCAAATGGATGTCAAAACTGCTTTCCTCAACGGAAATTTACTTGAGGATGTGTATATGACACAGCCTGAAGGTTTTGTCAATCCCAAGCATCCTAAGAAGGTTTGCAAGCTTCAAAAATCCATTTATGGATTAAAGCAAGCATCCCGAAGTTGGAATCTTCGTTTTGATGAGGCAGTCAAAGAATTTGACTTCATCAAGAACGAAGATGAGCCTTGTGTGTACAAGAAGGTTAGTGGGAGCATAGTAGTATTTCTGGTCCTATATGTGGATGACATCCTTCTCATTGGGAATGACATTCCAACATTGCAAAAGGTTAAGCAATGGTTGGGAAAATGTTTCTCAATGAAAGACTTAGGTGAAGCCGAGACAATACTTGGTATTCGAATCTATAGAGATAGATCGAATCGGCTCTTGGGACTAAGTCAAGAAAAGTACATAGACAAAGTACTAAAGCGTTTTAGTATGGGAGACTCAAAGAAAGGGTACATACCTTTGGCTTTGGGAGTTCCTTTGACTAAAGAACAGTGCCCTAAAACCAAAGAGGAAAGGGACAACATAAGTAGAATCCTATATGCATCTGCTATTGGATCTATCATGTACGCTATGTTATGTACTAGATTGGATGTTGCTCATGCACTGAGTATAACCAGTAGGTTTCAGCAAGACCCTGGTGAGAAGCACTGGTCTACTGTAAAAGGGATTCTGAAGTACCTGCGAAGGACTAAGGATCACTTCTTAGTGTATGGTGGTCAAGAAGAGCTCGTCATACAAGGTTATGCCGATGCTGCTTTTCAGACCAGCACTCAGGATTCTAGATCGCAATCTGGGTTTGTTTTTGTTTTGAACGGTGGTGCTGTCAGCTGGAGAAGCTCAAAGCAAGAAATCGTTGCCGACTCAACTACTGAATCTGAGTATATTGCAGCAAGTGAGGCTGCAAAAGAGGATGTTTGGATTAAAAATTTCATTTCTGGATTAGGAGTGGTCCCAAGCATCCTAGATCCATTAGAAATTTTCTGTGACAACAACGGGGCCATAGCACAGGCCAAGGAGCCCCGATCACACCAGAAATCCAAACACATACTCAGGAGGTACCACCTGATCAGAGAAATCATTGATCGTGGGGACGTTAAGGTTAGCAAGATAGCAAGTGAAGACAATGTAGCAGATTCTTTGACGAAACAATTGCGTCCAAATCTGCACAAAGCTCATTTGAGAGCGTTCGGTCTTAGGGCTATGCCCAATTGGGACTAGTGCTAGTGGGAGATTGTTAGTGTAAGCCCTAGCCCCAATACATTGTTATAAAGCATTTAATTTAATAAATGAGGCATTTGTTTTATCTATTGTATTCCTGTGCATATCAATTGATAGAACTATCCAAGAATGTTGTTTCAGTTTAAGTTATCATGTGTGAGGCACATGGTTGTAAGACCTTGAAACAAATGAAACTTCATTCTAAATATCCCTAGTCAGTCATTGTTATGGGAATAACAAATGAATTAAGACTAGTATGCTCTCTCTGATAAGTTGAGTTCTGTCTTATGGATCATAAGGACAAGAGTGTCAATCAGAGATCATAGATACATGTTTAGAACACGGTATCTGGATTAGATCCACTCATGAGAACACTACATGGTACAAGTCATAAGTGCTTCTCATATGCAAGTTTTGTATCGGAGTTCTTAGACCTGAAATCTCTATGAAACTCTTTATGAATTACTGTGTACTTTGACATACACCTAATGTACTCGTAACAGAGTGACAAGTACGGGTATGATTGGGTATGCATTGATTCATGTTAGAGAGCATGAGAGAAGTGAAGGGATTACCCCTCTCATTAAGAGAGAAAATATCATCAACCACTTGATCAGTGAACTGAGAAGTGTATGGCCATACCGAGATGAAATAATGAGTAATCATTATTTATCTGAGAGTTCAGTGTCACTGAAATATCAAGAAAGGAATTAATATATATAAGGATGACTGGTTCCATGCCTTATATTAATTCTGATATTTATGGATAAGGGACTATGCAAAATTGCATTAGGTCACTAAATGCCATATGCATTTTCATTTAATTTGGAATGTTATAATATCTTGCTAGAGAATATATATAGCCTTTGAATTAATTTATTAATTCATTGCCAACATTAAATGGACCTATAGGATCGCACACAAAGCATTGGGCTTAAAATATTTAAATTGTGTATTGGAAATTAATTTGGACTTTTATTTAAAGTCAAATTAATGCATAAAATGGGTAAACAGATTTTGCCTAAAATAGCTAGCTGTTTTAGGCAAATCTGTAAAAACAGTTTTTTTGCCTAAAACAGCTAGCTGTTTTAGGCAAAACTGTCAAGGTGCGATTTTGCCTAAAACAGATAGCTGTTTTAGGCAAATCTGTTAAGCCACGATTTTGCCTAAAACAGGCAAATCTGTGAAACGAGTTTTTTACCTAAAACAGATATGTTGAACTGTCTTTTGCCTAAAACAGCAAGCTGTTTTAGGCAAATCTGTTAACAGTTGGTCACAAGAGAAATTTGTTGGCATGTGCTAGGTTTAATTTCAATTGATTAATTATCTATGTATAATTAAGTTAATTGAGTATTAAATCCTAATTTGTATTTAATCAAAATATAATACTTGAGAGGGAATTAAAGTAGCCAAAATTCAAACTAAAATACTAGTTGAATTCGGCAACTTATCACCTTAAATAAGTAAGTTTATTTTGATTAAATGACTAATGCCATTTGAATTTAAATTCTAATAGAATTTAAATTAAGATATATCTCTTAATTAGGAAGTGATGGAGGCTGAAATTAACACTTAATTTTCGGTACTCACACTTGACCTAAATTAAGTGATATATATTAATGAATTAAATGAATAAAAGGGTATGCCGTTTTGCTATTTTTCTCTCTTGGCCGAAATACTCAAGGGGAAAGAAATCTTTCTTGTTCTCTTGTGTTCTCGGGCTGAAACAGTAACCTAAAGGAAGAACAAGATCAGATCTTGTGGCTTCAAATCATTTCCATTGCCGAATACACAATCATAGAGCTAACACTCTTGATTTTAAGCCATCTTTGCAAGTGTGTGTGTGAGAATAGAGGGAGTGGCGTAAAGGCTGTTCCTTGGCATTGGTGGTGAAGATCTAAGGTGGACATATCCTTCTTGGTTGCTGGTCATCAACAAAATCAAGTTTTAAAGGCATCTAAAGTTGTAAGTTTAAAACTCTAAAATTGCATGTTTCGATTCTTGTCATGGAATTGTATGGCATGTATAATAAAAATTTTTGTTTTTCCGCTGTGCTATCATCACATTCATACCATGTCGTATTCCATCATTGTCTACCTATTATAATGAACTGGTGGTTGTTTTCCAAAAAATTGACTATAGGTCAACTTCTCAAGAAGAAACTATTGAAGAGGTGATTCGGTTGAACTCAGCAATGGCTAGACTTCGAGTCCATATTTTTCTAAGTGGGCTTGACTCGGAATTTGATCAAGTTAGGGAAGAAATTTTACGTAAAGATCCAAAACTGGATTTGGAAAGCACATAAGCCTATGTAAGGCGGGACTATCAATAATGACAAGCAATGAGAGGCTCTCAATTGATTCCTGAACACACATCTATGGTGGCTAATTAAACACGCCTAGGATCATCATTTGGGCCTGGAAAAACTTGCAAATCTGGTAAGAATAATAATTTTGTGTGTGATCATTAATGTGGTGAATCAAGTCACACAAGACAATGCTGCTATGAAATCATTGGCTATCTTAACTGGTGGGATTTTACAAAAAAACCACGGAAAAAGGTTGAGGGCAAGGCAATGATGACAACCACGAATGAAGTAGAAGGTGACAATGAAAGAAAAATGCTACCTGCAGCAAGTGTTCCATGTTCAGGTATTGTGGGTAAGGCTAATGCTTTCTCTATATTCTCTATGAATAATACATGAATTATTGATACAGGTGCATCTGATCATATTATTAAAGATCCTAGGCAATTAAAATTTGTCCAACCTTCCCCATAGTTATTTATTTCCATGGCTAATGGTACCCAATGTCCTATAGTTGGGCAAGGATCTATTACATTATCAGATATCCTCACATTGAATTCTGTTTTAGTTGTACCCTCTCTTGAAAATAGCTTGTTGTCAGTTGGACAAATTACCTCCATCCTTAATCGTACTGTAACTTTTTAGCCTTCATTTTGTGTTTTTCAGGACATTCTAACTAGAAAGACTCTTGGTTATGGTGTTAAATAAGGAAAATTGTACTACTTGAAGCTACAAAAAATGGAGAACAGAAGTTCAGTCAAGCTCGTCAGACAAGTGGTCGTGAAGACAATAAGAAAACCATCTGGTTATGGCATCAACATTTGGGGCATCTTTCTTTTGGGTATCTTAGGAAGCTAAAACCTCACTTATTTTCAAACTTAAGTATTTTCAGATTTTCATTGTAATGTTTGTGAGTTGGCTAAGAGCCACCGTGTTTCGTATCCTCCTAGTTTAAATAAAAGTTCTGAGCCATTTGCAGTTATATATTCGGATGTGTAGGGATCCGCAAAAACTCCATCATTATCTAAAGCTAGATATTTTGTTACATTTATAGATGAATGCACACCTATGACTTGGATATCATTACTTCATAAAAAAAGTGATGTTTGTATAGTTTTTCAGGAATTTCGCACCATGGTGAGTACCCAATATCAAAAACAAATTCAGATTTGCATGGCAAACAAATAATGCTATGGAATTTATGGTTACTTCACTTGAACACTCATTGATAACAAATGGAATTCGTCATCAAACTTTATGCACTTATACTCCACAACAAAATGGCTTAGCAGAGAGATGAAATAGACAAATACTAAAAGTAGTCTGTGCCTCGCTCTTTGGAATGAACATGCCACAATTTTATTGGGGTAAGGCTGTTGTTGCGACCCTAGCAAGTGCACTAGATCGACAAGTAATAAAGTGGGGTATAGTTAGGACCCTCAATATCGAACCCAAGGGAAATGTGTGTATATAGACTGTGAGGATTAATTGTATGCTAAAGAATTTCCAATTGTTTGTGTGTATGAATTGTTGATTTATGTAATGTAACTTAAAAACCTAAGTATGTAAAAGAGATTAATTTAAATTAAGTGTATTAAATTCTGAAAAATTTGCAAATGTAAATATCTATAGAAGTAAAGCGTTACTCGGGTTCACTTATCCACCCCATACCCAAATGTGAATAAATTTTTACATAAAAGTATACATGAATGAACTCGGGATAACCCATCTTAACCCAAGCGTCCCATTCCGGAGCCAGCTATTCTAGTTGCTAAACGTCCCATTCCGGAGCCAGTCCAACAACTAGCCTAAACTCGGGTCTAAAATCCTAAGTTCGGTCTACCGTCCCATTCCGGAGCCAGGCAACCCAAAACCCATCTATTTCACTCCCTACTCTAGTTTTAGAATCACAAATACTACACATCTAGAGTCCCATTCCGGAGCCATCCAAAATAGACAATATTCATGATAGAAAAACTGAGCTAAATCATTCATAAACTCCAATCTATTAGGCTCAATATCCATCAAGACATATGATAAAAACCATTCATCCATAGATACAAAGTAACTTAATAGATCGAAAAATCAATGATAAACAAATAAGTACTTGTGAAATAGACTGTCCATTCATGTAAAAATAACTTTGAGTTCAATATTCACATTATGAGCAGGGGATTCAAAGATCCCCAAGCAACAAAAAGACTACTCACAATCCATAATCAAATGAAAAGAGAAAAAGATAGAAAAACCCCTGAAGTTCATGGTAAAGAAACCCAGCTGACTCCAAGCCCTTCAATCTCTTTCTCCAAAGCTTTCAGGAAAAATGAGCTTCAAAATATGTAAATCTATACTTGTAAACTCTATATCTATGTTTAATCTAAGTGTTTTTGTGTAAATCCTACTATTTTCAAGTATTTCTATGTATTTTTGTGTGTAAAATAAACTAAGAACTTAAAGAGAGAAGAAGAAACCCTAAAAACTGAAATTTTACCCAAAAAACTACCTCCCCTCGATTTTCAGAAAACTCTGCTTTATAAAGGTCAGCATGGGTCACGGTTACTACCAAATTCGTGGTAACTGTGACCTCTAATAAAAAACCCTCTTTTGATTCAAATGGGTCACGGTTACTACTATATTCTTAGTAACCGTGAGACTGCTCGGAGCAGAATTTAGGATTGGGTCACTGTTACCATGAGATTTCTGGTAACCGTGAGATAGTTCTCATCTTCATTCTGGACTAAAAAGTTGCCTGCCTCACGGTTACTAGGAAATCCTTAGTAACCGTGAGATGCTTCTCTTCTTGCTTCTGGACTAAAAAGCTCCATGAGTCACGGTTACCAGCCCATCAAGTACAATTGCCATGCTGACCGTGACATGCTTCAAAACGGTGCATTCTGACAGGATATATGGGTCACGGTTACTAGGAATTTCCTGGTAACCGTGAGGTACCTAAAAATCATAAAATCTGTCAAAAACTCTCAAAAATCACACAAAAGCTAGAATTAACTGAGAATCGGATAAATTATTAAATTGTAGTAAAAACAAAGCAAAAGATGCTAAGAAAACAATGAAACTAGACTCAAATTAAACTAAAACTAAATACTGAAATTGAGTTATCAGCTGTCAAATATGTTGTCTATCATATAAATCGTTTACCATCTAGAGTTTTAGATTTCCTAACTCCTCTGCAAAAAATGAAATCCTTACTTTCCATATCTCATCTTCCAAATCTTGAACTTCGAGTATTTGGGTGTAGTGTATATGTGCACATTCCTAAAGTCTTACTATATAAGCTTGATCCGTGTGCCAAAAGATGTGCATGTGCCCACGAGTGAGTTCAAGTTAAAATAATAATAATAATAATAATAATAATAATAATAATAAATTTAATGCATATTTTGCATGTTAAATTTAGTTAAAAGAAAAAACTTATAACGCACTTTAATTATTCAGGTTTGTCCCATTATACATTAACTAGACAAAATTGTATCTCGTCACACCTCAAATAGTCTTATTATTATTATTGTTGTTATTATTATTTTATTTGTAATGAATTCTTGTGTATATTTTTTAAAACTTAGCGATATCATTTTCATACATTAAATGAATCTAGAAAAAATTATATCTATAAAGGAAAACTAATAAGATTTTTCACTTATACCAATTTCATAATTTTGATTTACTATAATCAATTTTTATTGCAATTGCCATTGGATTTTTCTTTTAAAGAAATCCTAATACATTCTTCTATCAAATTGGAGTGTGTATTGGGACATAAGCACATAGATGTGCATAATATTTATCATATCATGAGTCTGCATAAGTTAATTTTCTTTAAACGGATCAGGTGCATATACAATTTGAACACTAATAAAAGTTTTGAATACAATTTCTCAATAATAATAATAATAATAATAATTGATAAGGCTAAAAATGCCTTATCTTGCAAGAAGAGCAGTTGGCAGTTCGAAAACTGGATGGAAGGAAGGATCTGCAAAAAACGGAGTGCTCGGTCGGACCCAGGCGTTAGCACTCCGAAGCTTAAGTCAGTGACTTGGGAGTAAGAGCTAAAAGGAGAGATAGAGTCTCCAGAGTTCAATACCTGGTGCCATTGTATTTTTGGCTATTTATAGGAGATGTTTTTGGGTAGGGGTGCTCGAGTACCTTGGGGAGATGATAACTGGCAGTCAGAGTAGGTAAGCGACGATGTGACTGGAGTTAGGTGGAGAGTATAGGCGTTGACTTGTGTCAGTGGGCTGACAGGACAAGACGTCCCGTTAGTTCGATCGGAGACCACGCTTCCCTATGTTATCTTCTAGCTCACGCTATTCCTTTCTGTTAGCAGATTTGAGTTGTCTTAAGCGCTTACTGGGCCGAAATGACTGGGCCTTTTGGAATGTAATTTCTGTAGTTATCATTTGACCCCCCCAAAACAGGTTCGATCGGGCGAGATGCATATTTGGTTATATTGGAGAGATTTTCGAGTTTTCTGGAAACGCCCAATTTGAGAAGTCATACCCGCCAATTTTGGACAACCGTTACATATTTAATGCTTGCGCATGTATCAAAGGTGACGCTTCGTTTGTTGGTGTGCATTTAACGCTTGCTCATGCATTAGAGGTGACGCTTCGTTCTTCGCTATGCGTTCTCATTAATTGGAGACGTGTGGCGACTGCTCAAAGGAACGTTTGGAGGATTCCAGAAGCTTGGAGTTTATATAAAAAGATGGCTTTAAGATGGTTTCATCTCATTCTTTAATCGTCCCTGGCAGGGGAGCGAAGCTCCTGTCACGTTTCTTTGGTGAGATTAACCGAGTCAAATCGCTATACAAAATACTTTTCGCTTCTTCTTCTTTTTTATCAGAGATGGTATCAGATTATACAGAGCCTATAGATTGGCGCTTTTTGAAAGCTTATGGAGGTCATGGGCTCATAGCTTGCCCTTCGAAACTCAAGGAAGGGAAAGTCATTGAAATCCCTTTACAATATGATCTTCCCACAAAGGTATCTGTAATAGTTCAACCAAGTTCTATGGCGAAGAATAGGGGAACATCTGGAGATGAGAATAGCGGACCATTAATTCGGTGCTTAAAGGTGTGGTTGCAGCAGTCGAATATCATGAGATTCCTCCCTCCTCGTGGGGAGCCAAAACAATTTTATGACCACGCCTCTTTCAGTGTGCTTTAATTTTATACTGTGATCTTGGCCAGATTATGTGCACATTTCGCTATTTCATTGTCGGTCTGCCAATTGAGGCCGATGTAAGGTTAACCAGCATCGTCAAGATTGTCGTCATGTCCGTGTGTGGTCGGGGTCAGACTTTGCTGCCTTTTGATTGATCGGATTTGGCGATGTTGTTAAAACATAGTCAGCAAGCTTAGCTTTGTTTCCCCCTTTTTCTCTCTTCTTTCTCTTTCTCCTTTTTTTTTTAATGCTTCATATATGGAAGTCAATCTATCTTTCGAGTATGTCTTTGTGCTGTAATTTTCATCCTGGGTGACATTTGTCACAAATGTAACTAATATGAAGAAATATTATTGTCAATGTATGAAGATTCTATGTGGAGAATGCACAAATTTAAATATTAAGTGATAATACTTCCTGAATTCAAATGCTTTTATTGAGTATTTTAGCGCCCAGCCATGCGCAATGGGCAACTTTTGGATATTTTGATTTGACCAGAATGTCGTGTAATCCGTCGTGTGCAGGAGAATTACGCATGGCGAATGACCTTTCAGTCTTTACACCATTCCATCGTTGATATAAGGGTTTGGTGATTCGAGTCTTTAATCAGGTATGAATCGTCGATTTTGACAGGAGGACCGATATTCACAAGCAAATGAGATTTGACTACCCATAGCTTCGATTGCATTAATTCCAGTTGATTTGGTAGCTATTTTCGATCGGGCGAAGCTCACAGCTCTTTATGGAGTCCATTTTTCTTGGAGATATTTTAATCGATTGGAGACGATGAGCCGCTATCTATCCGATCGGTGGGACATTTGGCTTCATACTTTCGTTATTAGTAGTCCCAATTGGCATTGAATTATTCGTCAGTTGAAAATTGTGGTTGGCTGAGGTAGAATAAAAAATCGTCCTACATATAAGAACAAAGTCTAAAAACAAATAAAGAAACGTACCTTGTCCTAGAGATGAGGAAAGATGGAAAACATTCTCTTTCCTAGGTATAAACGGCTGCGCTTGATGACTCTCGGTCGTTTCGGTATTCCTGTTGCTTGGGATGCCAAGGGTTCCGATTTTATAGGTATTCTGGAGACTTCGTAAGGGGTTTTCCTAACTTGATGGCGAGCTTCCCAATTTCGTTGCTTCATGGTCAATCCGTTGGCTGGGGACCTTTTGGCGGAGATTTTCAAATTGGTCTGCATCCGATAGGTCGCATCTTTTCAAGTCAACTATTATGCATTTATTGCCAGCACGCATGTCGAAGGTGATGCCTCTTTTCCCGGAACCATCATGATGATTTAAAGGCATGTGGTGACTATACAACTTTTTGAGGCGCTTGGATATTTCTAGAAGTTGTGCGGCTATAAATAGGTGATTTTTACGCCCCTTTTCCATAATTCCAATCAGGATTCTATTGGATTTTCTTCGTAGATCCATTTTTTATTCTTTACCGAAATCATAGAAAATTGCTTCATATTTCGAAGATTCGGAGATCAAATTGCCCAAGTAAGTGAGCAACTGTCGTTGTTTAATTTTCTTCACCTTTTGCAACATCATCGTGTCACTTTATTTAGCATTCCGTCTCTTGCATTAAAGGCGATTTCGAACTATTATCATTCTTCGAACAAGGAATCGCATTCTGCCCCATGGAATTCACATGGGGGAGGACATCGGAGATAGCAAATTCCTTAATATTTTTGAACTTGTAATTCATTACATGTTCTGGAATTGCCCTTGATTTTTCGAATGAGTAAAGATCGGTGCTCCGCTCAAAGCTTGATCAAGGAATTGCCCTTGATTTTGATTTGATTTTTGATTTTTTTTACTGTTTACTGCCTTATCTTCTCATAAGGTGCGACCGGAGAGCCTGCTATGGACAATCCGATCGGATGTATTTACTATTTCTGATGAACCAGTATTTCGATTGATATTAGCAAAGATTGATGTTGGAGACATAGAAGACTATATGACTTTAATCTCTCTTCTTGGTATTTTGGTCGGATCCTCAAACCCTGGCGTATATATTGCCTCGGGTTGGAGGTGCCGAAGCTAAATGCATATTAACAGTTGTGATTTGCAAGTTTATGATGGAGTACTTATCTCTTTACTTTTACAATGCAGTTGCAGGTGCAATGACTGAGGGAGACGATTTTGTTAAACGACTGGCTGATCGGGCTAAAGCAAATATGGAAGCAAACCGTGCAGCCAGAGAAGAGAAGAAATCCAGAAAGAGAAAGCTTGCATTTCGCTCAGAAGCGCAGGCATCTGTGCCTTCCGTCAACCTTTCAACCTCCCACCCTGACCAATCTATTTCGATGTCTCATACAAGGTTAGTTGAAGTCTGTGTGCCCTTGAGGGGTGAAACTGCCAAGAAGGGTGAAACTGCCAAGAAGAAAATTAAGGATGGGGCTAGAGGAGAAACTATGGAGTTAGCAGCTGCCGCAGGTGTTAGGGTTGTTGCCAAGGACAAGGAGCCTCTTCGATATGAGTCTCAAAAGAGCGCTATTGCGAGAGCTTCTGGCGGTCATGCTGCGTCATTGGGAAAAGTTTTAAAAAGTCAGTTCGGTGAAGGCTAGTCTATTGATGACAGGGCGGTCGCCAATTATCTATGCCAAGGCCTACTTCAAGAGGATGATTTCAGGGGGATAGGAAATGTTGACTGGTTATCCTAAGAACGTAGCTTCTTTCAAAGGCAAAGCCTGGAGGTATTTTTCAAAATATTCATTCTTGAACAGACATTCGTCTTGTGATACCCTATCTTCTTGAATCCTCAACCTTTTATTCGTCTAACTTTCAGTTAATAAAAAAGGGGTTTGCATTTGCACAGCTTGGCTAATCTTTGCAAAAAGAAATGGGAAGATTCCGATCGAGCTAGGAAAGAGGCAGAGGCCAAATATGATTCAGCAAGAGAGGAGTTTCTGTTGGCTCAATCGGAGATTGAGAGGCTGAAAGAAGAGTCTGCCCGTCTTTCTCAGAGTCTAAAAGCTCTTCAAGAGGAGGTGTGCCATCTTCAAAGTAATGTAACTTGTTTGTCTGCTGAATGTTCCCAAATTAAGTCCGAACGGGATTCATTACGGGCTATTTTGGAGAAGGAGCTAGCACAGAGGAAGCAGTTCAGAGGAGGACTTTCTGCCTAGAGAGAAGATGCAAAGCCAGCAGGCGTTTTTCCCAAGCCGAATGTCTCACCCATTTCTCCTTTTATTAGTAGCTATGAGATTTTTTAAAACTTTTCTCTGACTGGACGCTGATGCAAAAGTCAACCTTATCACTTGCAATCAAGGAAACAACGGAGTCTCGTCCGTGCCCCGTTAAAGTCATTGCAGAGTTCCCCTTTGAAGTATAGAAACGTAGCTTTTGCTGTAAATAATTTTGTCTCCATTTTGTAAGAATTAGCCATATATAACAGTGAAGTTTCCTCTCAGCCGCGTTTGTGAACTGCAATTCTCAATTCAGTAATCAATCATTATAAAGTCGGCCAAGGGAATATTAAGTTGACTAGAGGGAATTGTGTACATCATTCGTGACAAATGTACAAAATTGTTACGGGAAAAATACTCCTTGAATTTCAATATGATTTTGTTCAACATTGGAACGCATAATTCTATCAATAACTATTTCATTGTGTCGATCATATATTATGATGTATCGCTCGCTGACCGATCGGTAGGAGATCTTGTCTCGCATTTTCGACGGTGGGAGAATCCGATCGGGGAGGAGGATTTGATCGGGCTCTGTATATATTGTCCGATTTGGGCCGGAGCCCTCACGATTTTGTTCCTGGGGACCTGCCCCAAAATGCATATGTGGGGAGAGCTTTCTTATTTCACGCTCGAGATGGACATCGAGCTTTAGTGATGGAGCTTAGGTGTTATGGCCTTCTTCTCCAATCTCCTTAAGGCTTCTTTTTAGGCTTTTAACAAGCCAGCCTTAAGGTTCATTGGGTATTATCATTATTTAGCTTCCTTTCACGTAATTTGATCTTCGAAGCCGAAGGCTTGTGAATATCGAGAAAGTTACCGATTGACTTATTTATATAGATGACTACGCCATCCTGATGGTGGTGCTAATAACCACCCGATCCTCCTAGAGAGGATGTTCATCTTATCCGCTCTTGGCGCTGGCGCTCTTGGCGATGGCGTTAACAATCATCCAATCCGCTCCTACGGATGGATGTTCATCTTACCCGCTCTTCGCGGTGGCGATCTTGGCGATGGCGTTAACAATCATCCAATTCGCTCCTGGGGATGGATGTTCATCTTACCCGCTCTTGGCGGTGGCGATCTTGGCGATGGCGGTAACAATCATCCGATCCGCTCCTGGGGATGGATGTTCATCTTACCCGCTCTTGGCGGTGGAGATCTTGGCGATGGTGGTAACAATCATCCGATCCGCTCCTAGGGATGGATGTTCATCTTACCCGCTCTTGGCGGTGGCGATCTTGGCAATGGCGGTAACAATCATTCGATCCGCTCCTGGGGATGAATGTTCATCTTACCTGCTCTTGGAGGTGGCGATCTTGGCGATGGCGGTAACAATCATCCCGATAGCAAAGTGATTCGAATTAAGGGACCAGTTTTCTGAAAAATAGATAAGCTTTTTCGAATAATAATTATTAAATTTACGGAATTTAAACACGTACCTTTTGTTCTTAATTTGTTCTCACTTTATAGAGATATTCGTTTTGTGTATGTCGCAGCATTACGGTTTTCAATAGCCTTTGCATGTTGTAGCTTTCTTTATTTTTTTTTGCTGTTACTTCAAGAATATATCTTTAGAAGACAAAACAAATGATATTAAGATAGACCGATATTTTGGTATTTGTTACAGGAGGGTGAAAGAATAATCGCATTCAATACAAATTGCAACAATTGCACCTGATTTGTTAAGGCTTTTGTTGACCTTTTCGCGAAATAGTTCACGGCTTTTGTCGCGGCCTCCTCTGATTTTCCCCCTCCTTGACCACTTTGGGTCGATCAGCTTTCTCGTGCTTTCTCTTGGAGATCAATGGCATTCGCGGAGAATTAATGCTGATAGGGGTAGAAGTCCCAGCCGACTGATTATCGCGGCGGTCGGATTTATCCTTTCCATCCCCGTTTCCCTTTTTTGAAATCTTTGAGAAGATCGACTGTTTCGGCTTCTCCTCGACTTGATCGAATACAGGGGTTCTCTTGAATGGTCGGCCATCCATGTATCGCAACCTATCCATCACGCTGGTCTTCTCGATACCGCCGGTTCTAAGAGCATCATCTAATTGTACGCGTCGCCTAACTCTGTCCATTAAGTCGGGAAAACTACTTGGTGGCTTCGTAGTTAGCAATTCGGCAAATGGATGGTCTGCGATTCCTTTTGCTAAGGCCCTGGATGCCGATCCCACGCTTACGTCCCCCGCTTCTAGCATTACATCTTGAAAGCGAATAATGTAATCTCTGAGACTTTCGTTAGTTCTCTGGTAGAGGTTGCACAGGTCATTGGCTAACTTTGACGTGTGCGTTCGCGCATGGAATCGAGCTCCGAACGATTCCTTGAGTTGTTGGAAAGAGGCAATTGATGCAGGGGGGAGTTCGAGGAACCATTTCAAGGCGGCCCCTCCTAAAGTGGTTGGGAAGACTCTACAGGCGATCATCTCATCAAAAGTATAGACCTGCACTATAGTCAAAAATTCCGCAAGGTAAGTGGTAGGGTCTATTTTATCTGTATATTTGTCCATCACCACGTCTCTCCATTTGGGAGGCAGCTCGAACTCCAGAATTTCTCTGCAAAAAGGGGAGGTAACGTTGCAAGCGTTCCTCCCCAGCATCTCTCTCTTTGACTTCGCCAAGCCAAACCTTTTTAGTCTTTGTTCGAACCATTCATCCTCACTGCTCGTCGCCGCAGGAGTGAACTCTCCTTTTGTCCTTTGGAAGCAAGCACGACTAGGCGCACATTCTACCTGCTCATCAAAAGATGAAGCGTACAATCTACTGGAGGTATGAGAAACATCTCTGCTTGAAAACACATTTCTTTGCCTTTATCGCGTTTGTTCGCAGTTTTGACACTCGCCTTTTTCCCATCATGAGTGCTTGGCTCTCTTAGGGAGAGCCCCTTGTTTTTTCTTCTTTCAAAACCTTCTGCCATCAGGTCCCTTTCTTGACCGTCTTCGAGAGGTCTGGGCATGTTTTCGATTTTCAAGGCTTGTACCACGCTCTCAGTGAGGTGGTTAAGTACAGCACGCATGTTACCTACAGTAATAGAGGCGTTGTCCTGCTGCTGCGCCATCATATCACCAAGATCTAGGAGGGGACTCCCTCCAGGTGACTTTCTGAAGGATCTTTTTCTTTTCCTTGGAGCTTCAGATCTGTCCTGATTACCGCGACTATGATCTCGGTGAATTACATTTTCGTAAGATCTTGAGTCTGTCATGCCTCTTAACGAAAACACCAAATGATAAGGCTGGAAATGCCTTATCTTGCAATAAGAATAGCTGGCAGTTCGAAGGCTGGATGGAAGGAAGGACCTGCAAAAAACGGAGTGCCCGGTCGGACCCAGGCGTTAGCACTCCGAAGTTTAAGTCAGTGACTTGGGAGTAAGAGCTAAAAGGAGAGATAGAGTCTCCAGAGTTCAATACCTGGTGTCATTGTGTTTTTGGCTATTTATAGGAGATGTTTTGAGGAATGGGTGCTCGAATACCTTGGGGAGATGATAACCGACAGTCAGAGTAGGTGAGCGACGATGTGACTGGAGGTAGGTGGAGAGTATAGGCGTTGGCTTGTTCCAGTGGGCTGACAGGACAAGACGTCCCGTCAGTCCAATCGGAGACCACACTTCCCTATATTATCTTTTAGCTCACGCTATTCCTTTCTGTTAGCAGATTTGAGCCGTCTTAAGCGCTTACTAGATCGAAATGACTGGACCTTTTGGGATGTAATTTCTGTAGTTATCAATAATAATAATAATAATAATAATAATAATAATAATAATAATAACAAAAGCTTTGAATATATACAACTTAGAAGTAGACATTTTTTGTGATTTTCTTCCTCAAAAGTTTCTCAAAGCAAACAGTGCACACAAAAAATTATTATTTACAACTGAATGATAAGTATTATCTGTTGAATGAAACAAATTGAGATGAGATTATATTAAAATCCAACCAAGTTAAATTAAAACATATATTGGATATAATAGCTAATTATTTACTATTGACATCTTTTATGTATCTTACTACATAAAAGTAATTAGGTTGAATATAAAAGTAATTAGATTTTCAACGGTTTGAATTAAATGTGATTTTTAAATTAACTATTAATTAATTGAAACACTCAAAATTACTTTTTTTTATCCTATATTACAAATTATTTTGACGAAAAGATAAAAATTATTTTTTGGTAGATATTAGGTCTCTAAAAATATTAAAATTAAACTTTTGATTTGATTGAAGAACTAAAAATGAATATTTTTATTTAAAAAAATATAAATGTTAAATAACTCTTTAAATAATTAAACTTTTTCCTCACAAATAAAATATTTCTTATATTTATTATATAAAAGTAAAATACATTAATTACTTATTGAAGCTCAACTTTTCAATCAATTTCATATATGTCATTTTCTAATTTTTATATACTTTTGTCCTCTTGTAAAAACTATATTTTTATAGTGATAGAATTTCACGAAATATTAACTTTTTTATTAAAATTAACAAATAAATTTAACGACACTGCTTTTATTGTTTCTTTCTTTACTTTCATGCCATTCACTAAATTATTGCACAAGAAATTTATGATAAATTACAATTATGTGAAAAATTAAAAAAAAAAATTGTGATGAGAATGCAAAACTGTCATAAAATTTAAAATTATAAATTGTGATCTTTCATAAAATCGCAAATTAAGCATTACTATAAGTCTATAAAGACTAATTTGATGAATAAAGGATTTCAAAATGATGTAGAAATTAAGTTTAAATGTTTCCCTCATATATTGGCTTTTGGTTGAAAATTTAATCGCTTTGCTCGGATCAATCTTGCCCTCCTAATTATTTAATTGTGCCAATATGCTTCTAATTTTCAAATTAACTTCTTTTTTTTTTGTTTTTTTTTTTTAAAGTTTGCTGTGTTATACGTTTCTCCTCCTCGGATACTGTTGAGATCCAATATAGAAAACGACCTTTTAGTGCTGTTTTCCATACAAAAGACGATTCTCTTAGAGCTGTTTTTTTCCATACAATGTGTCTCTATTTAAATTCCAACCCAAAATCTGTTTAAGGAAATTCAAATCCTCGTCTATTTGAACAAACTCACGCTTGTTTAATTAGCTAATTCTAACTATAATTAACTAAGAAATGTCATTGTTGCATATGCTTTAATAATAAAAGTAGGATTTAAAATTAGTAATAAGAGAATGGAAGAGAGTGAGATAATAAGGAAATTATGGGCAATACCCACTCAATTTAAAAATTACTTCCTCCATTCTTTTTTATAGGTCAATTTCACCCACAGTCACTAAAATTACGATTTATAATCCGAAAATAACTGATTTTTTTCGTGACTTAAAAGTCATTGAATTTATTATATTTTTGCATAAAAATCATATTTCACCAGTTTCCATACCGAAAATGCTGACGTTGCATGCCACGTTAAATATTTAAACACGTGTTAACTTATATTTTGCCATGTCATCACCTAAAGTGTCAAATTTGACACGTTATGAGCCACATCAATGAAGCAAGCCCCACCAAAAGGAAAGGAAAATTGGTTCACCATTGGAGCTCTTGAATGGATCAAAGTTGGGCCTGGATCAATGGTTAGTAAGCCATTAATGTCTGGCCCAATACCCATCCTGCTAGGGTGAAAAGCCCCCAGACTTATAAATCCATATCCATCCCCTTAAATTTCCAATATGAGATATGGTAAATACAACAACGTCTATAGTTTTTTTGCTTCTTCTCTTCCATAACTAAAAAAGAACATCACTTCATCCTGCTTCTTTATTCATCGATCAAAATTCACTTAAACAATAAGCCAAAGCTATTTTCTAGTACTACAAGCATCAACAATTAGTTCCTACGACCGAATCATCATCCCTCTATAATCAAAGTTCAAAGGAGAATCTGTTTGTCTCAGCCTGAAACGAAGAATAGGAATTGGGATTTTATTTTCAGCATCATCAATGGTAGTATTGGCAATGACAAAGAAAATCATATGAGAAATCACCATCAACAAAGGATTCAGAGAAATCATTGGCAATAATAGGGAATTGGGAAAACCCATTCTTCTGAGCCTGAAATTGGATTCGAATCAGATTTCGATGTGCCCTTGAGCATGCAATTGATGAATATTCCAATCCGCCATCGATCTACTTCGACGTGGGCAGAGGATTCTCGACTCTCTCTTCAGAGCAGAACATACAGGGGTTCAATGGAGGTTTTGGTTCGACGGAGCTAGCGATGCCTTTGGCTTCTCTTTCTTGAACTTGTCGTCTACCATTGGTTCTAATTTCACGGTGCCTCCTTGATCTCCGGTTGGGAGTTCTGAAAATATCCAGTGAGGTGGCTAACTTTCTTTGAATTTGGATTTGGGGATTTTTCAATCTTAAGTGGATGGTTTTTTATTTGATTTTTATCTTCATATCCATGGAGGCTAGGGATGTGCGGAACCGAACCAAAATCAAGAATCGAATCAAATAAATTTTGATCTATTTGATTCGGTCATTTCAATTTTCGATTCGTTCGATTTTTAAAATTGAAAAATTGAAGAAACCAAACCGATCGAAGTTTTTATACATATATATTTTTGAGTATTAGATTTTCAGAATACAAAGTTTGATGAGTGGTGTGAAACACGATAAAACTACAATAAAATCTCAAGGTTCCAAGTTCAAACCCATCACATATTTTGCACTTTAATTTTTTTTTGTTTTCTCAATTTTTTCTACTTTTATTTTTTTACTTTAATTTTTTTTTTTGTTTTCTCAATTTTTTTATTTTATTCTTATATATGAACAATTTTTCTATTATATCTTTTATTAGTTGACTTGTTATTATTTTTTTATTTTTTAATTAGTGATCGTATTTTGAAAAAAAATAATATGCACCACTAGCATTAAATCGTTGTTATGATTTTGGTGTTAAATCATTGTTATATACTAGTATAAATTAAGCTTAACCACATATCTAATGATGTCCAATTTCGATTTTAATTAAAGTTTTTTTTTATTTTTTTATTGATCTTCAAAAAATTAAAAATTAATTTGTATCATAATTATAAGAATTAAGTGCTTTTCACAATTAGGCTCAATAAATCCATTCCTCTCTTAATTTGTTAAAAAAAATCCTAATATACTTGAATTTTTTGGCAGTTTAATTTACCACCTAATATTTTTTTTTATATTTTTATATTTGGTAATTTACTATCACTTCCTTTTAGTAGTCTAATTCAACAATTAGACTTTATTTTTCATAATTTACCATAAAATTTTCGATAGAAAAATTTAAATTGGTACCTATAAAGTAAAGGAAAATAAAGAAGGTAAATCAAACCCTAGACTTTTTAATTTTTTTTAGTGAAAAATTGAGGTGTTAAGCCTCACAGTTACATTAATAATTTAATATGCATGGTTAACACTCAAGTTTTGGTTGTGGGACTGCTACTGCTCAAGTGCTTATACAGTTATACTACTTAACCCACAACTATTAATTAAAAAGATTCATCAAGAGAGGGGCCAAAAGAAAAATAGAAAAAAAAAGGTCTATACATATTTACAGAGGATGTAATATAATAATAATAATAATAACAACAACAGCAGCAAAAGATATATATACAATTTTTTCAAAATTTTTAGTACTTAGTGCAATTTTATATACTCATAATATAGAGTTTGATTTTTTTTCTTTTTCTTATTGATAAAGCTCATAATGTCTTTATCTTGTAACGAGAGAATACGGTGATTGCGAGGCCAATCAAGCTGTTGGACCTGCAAAAAAAGTGTCCGGTCTAGGCGTTAGCATTCCGAAACTTAAGTTAGCAACTTGAGAGAAAAAATATTAGAGAGAGATAGAGTCTCAGGGAAAAATATTAGAAAAAAATTTATTTTTTTAATTTATTTTTTCAATTTATTTTTTTTTCCCAATAAAGTTAGAAACAATCAGATTTTATAATTTAATTTTAATCATGTAATTTAATACTAAATTTAAGTCTATTTATTATTTCTTAATTCTAGTAAAAATAATAAAAGTGATTGACAAAAAAGAATGAAAGGAGTATAATTTTATTAAAAAAGAAAAATAAATTGAAAAAATAAATTAAATTATATTAAAATTCTAAAAATGAAAAATAAATAAAATTTGTATTTTATTTAAAAATAAGAGATAAAAAAGGAGTGAGTAATAGAGAAATTAATAGCAATGTTATCCATATTTGTTGGTTTAGATGTTTCAATATTTATTTTACTTATTATTTTTAAATATAATATCGAGTTTGAAAGCCGTGAATGGAGAAAATTAAAATTAAAAAATTTTATTTTATAATAAGTAGATTGGTCTTTCATTTAATTAATATAAATATATCCATTTTTGAAAACTAATAATCATACAAAAAAAAGATAAAAGCAATATTGACCTAATTTAAAAACTAAGAATGCATTGCTGAGCTGCAAGAAACTTTATAAAAAAGATTAATTTTGCCTTCAAAAATTTAAAGGAATAAGGTCTAGATGTACTTTTCTGAAACTCTTGGGGTCAAATTTAAAGATTATCCGAAATTTTAACATCTAATTTCTAAACGTAAGTCACACTCACTCCCAAGTATTAATTAGTTGCAAATGATTTTCAAAGACAGGTTGGGCAATTGAGCACGTCCTCTCCGTGGCGCGTAAACCCACGTTTTCTTTCTTCTTTCACCGACAGTGATATTTGCTTCTCTCGCTCTCCCTCTCTTCTTCCATACCCACTATCTCCAGCTCTGTATATTCGGCTTTTAGATCTCCTTTTGTCTCTATTTCTCGCGCGCGTCAATGGGTTTCTCGTCTCAAACTAGATCTTCTCCCATTCTCCTTCTCATTCTCGCTTACTCGCTTTTCTTTTTATCATCGATTTTTAAACTCACTTATGCCTCCATTCACATCTACGACAAAGAAACCTTCAATGAAGTTGGAAATTCTTACCTTCTTTCTGGTGGCAGCGAAGGCATTGTGGCTTCTGACTCTACTGGCCGTTCTTATATCAGGTAATTATCAATTTCTTATGGAATTTTTGTGATTTAATGGCGTTAATGTGAGTTTGATTGGATCTTATGTTTCAGATTCTTCCAATTATATGTTTTTATTTTTGTTTTGGGTTTCAAGAAGCGTGAGATTTTGTTCAATTTAAGTGGAAACTGAAGATAAAATCACGGGATCTGTGGTTTCCAATCGAGTTTGGGGTGTTAAAGTAGCTGGAAAAAAAAAAAAACTAAAGCAGCAAGTTTGAAGCTACCCATTTATTGTCGTACCAAATAATTTAGTCATATCTGAGTTTTTAACCTGACTATAGTGAATCTTAAGTTTCAGTTTCTAAAGAAAATAAATTGTAGAAATGGAATCCAGGTTTATGTGAATTCATGAAGTTGCTGCATGAAATTATTTGCTTTTCGGTTAGCAAACAGTATTAAGTAGGAAAAAGTATGTCTAATAGACATTTCCACACATTACAAATTCCTTTTTGCATGGAACATGGCATGAAAGGATTTTGTGTGCTGTTTTGCCAACTGAATTAAGTGAGGAAAATGCACATGTTGTTTGGGAAGGAGATTTTGATATCAATTATTCTTACTTTGGTTAATCACTTTGCCCCGAATTATTTGGCATTTACATTCTCATTATTATATCATATCTGGGGAGATCGTTAGATTAAAATTTCAAGTGTTTTATCCTCCTCCTTCACGTTGATATTTTGTTTTTCTGTTAGAAGATTGATTTATTATATAATTGCAATTGGAGCAGATTTAGGGACATCGTTTTTTGGAGGACCAAGGCTAGAGCTGATGAGCATTCAGGAACGGAACGGAGTACAGGATTAGTACAGGTTGTGATTTTTGAGGCAGCTGACCGAAATAATATTGGTGGCTCTGCTTATGGTGGACAAAGATCAATATGTTGCACTCCTGATCTTGCTAAGCTGGAAGGTTGCAAGCAAGGTGAAGTCATTAGGATACCCTCGGCAACTGACATTAACTGGCCTATTGTTTTAAATGTACAATTTAGTGGTGATGACTTATCTACAGGCATAAGAAATGAGATTGTTAATATCACGAAGACCGGAATGTATAACCTATTCTTTATCGCGTGCGATCCAGAACTTAAGGGACTAATAATGAGTGGGAAGACAGTTTGGAAGAATCCTGATGGTTATTTGCCTGGTCGGATGGCCCCTTTCATGAAGTTTTATGTCTTTATGTCTCTGGCATATCTTTTGCTGAGTGTTATTTGGTTTACCCAGTACATGAGGTTTTGGAAGGACATATTGCAACTTCAGCATTGCATCACAGCTGTCATTGCCCTAGGATTATTTGAGATGATTCTTTGGTATTCTGAGTATGCAAATTTTAACAGCTTGGGAACAAGGCCAGTCGCAATTACAACTTGGGTTGTGACAGTTGGAGCTGTAAGGAGAACTCTTTCTCGTCTTCTTGTGCTTTCAATTTCAATGGGTTATGGTGTTGTTCGGCCCACTCTTGGTGGTCTAACCTCAAAGGTGCTTCTTCTTGGACTTACATATTTTTTGGCATCTGAGTTACTTGATATTACCGAGTATGTGGGGAGCATCAATGACGTATCAGGAAGAGCAAGACTCTTTTTAGTCCTTCCTGATGCATTCCTGGATGCGTTTTTGATATTGTGGATATTTACATCACTTTCAAGAACATTGGAGCAGCTACAGGTATTGATTTAACATAATCATCTGTTTCTGTATGTAATCTTTGTATGGGCTTATTTGTTTATCTTGTCACTTTTCCCATTTTTATTTCATGCTATCTGACTTGGGATGCCAAAATAATCATCATGCAGTCAAAAAGAAGTTCTGTTAAGTTGGATATTTATAGGAAGTTCTCAAACGCACTAGTCGTGGCGGTGATCACTTCTGTTGCTTGGATAGCATATGAGGTATGATCAGTGGCAATCTCTGGGAAAAGTACTTTGCCTTTGTGAAAATTTATTAGATTTACTTTCATTGTTTTTTTCCTTTAGCATTAGCAGAATCATATGTGGTAAGAAAATGCCAATAAATCTATGTACATTGAATAAAGGATGGATGAAAGTATCACCTAACTACCATCAAATGATGAAAGTATACTCTGATTGAAACATAATACAGCAAGCATCTAAATTCTATCTGGCAAAAGCTGAAACATGTAATGCATTCTATTACTGTTGAATATGGATACAAGATTTTATTCACTGGCTTTCATATGCTGACTGAGCATATCTTAGGCTAGTATACCTCATGTAGAGCACTGGCACACATTAGAGATCTGGGTGGGTAGCAACCTTAGATATTGGCATCTAAGGGAAAGGCCTTGATTTATTATTCCTCTATTAGGAAACGTCTCTGTTTTCTCACATTGTATATGGAGGGGCTTATGTTTATAGATTAAGATCGATTTTATTCCATCCAAGGAAAGGTTTCATGCCAAATATTTTGCCTCTACTGAAGATATGAGGAGATTGTTAGATTCAGTTGATAAGTAATTTCTTCAGAAGCAAATCATATTATTAGCTGCTTATAATGCAAACTTCTTTCTATTATTTTCCTTTTCTTTTCCAATTGAGTGTTATTTTCTTTTAAAAAATGCAAATTAATTTGCCCTTCAATTTGGTAAGCTGTTAATGTGCATGACTGGGTTCATTTTGGAGCTGATTTTCTTTCTTTCAGGTTTATTTCAAAGCAACAGATCCATTTAATGAGCGGTGGCAAAGTGCTTGGATTATTACTGCATTCTGGGACATTCTTGCATTTGCTTTACTGTGTGTTATTTGCTATCTCTGGGCTCCTTCTCAAAGCTCCCAACGGTATAGTATACTCAGAAGAGTTTTCCAATTTAGGCTTTTTTTTTTTTTTTTTCTGAAATGTCTAAAGGCTTATGCTACTTAGCATCTTGGTCCTTTAATAAGTGATTTTGCAAGAAAAGTAATATTTGAAAACAGTTTCATTAAACTAGTGATTGATCTTGTCCGGACAAGGATGGGAAGGGGGTTTCGTGAGATGAAGGTGGTCAGCTGCTCAACCCCTTGACCCTATGGCCAAAAGAGGGAAAGAATATTGAGTGCCCTTTTGGCAAATTTTTGAAGCTGCATTGTGCGTTTAAGGATTTCTAATCAGGGTTTTCTTTGTTAGTGGTTTTGATCAGGGTTTTCTTTTATAGTGTTTTTGATGGTGGAATGAAGTTTATTTTGTGAAATTTTTTTCTAACCTGAAGAAAGGGTTGAGGGCTGGTTCTAAACTTTTTTCTTCCGTTTTAACCTCAGGAAGAATTGTGGCAGATTTTCACTGATAACTTCTTCACGAAATTTACACATGTGAATTTCCTATTACTGCCTTCATATTCTGACTTTTGTTGCTAATTTGGTCAGGTACGCATACTCAGAAGAAGTGGGAGATGACTTTGATGATGAAGAAGCTCAATCTTTAATGCGAGGAAAGACAGCTGGTGACATCAGTTTAGTTGAAAAGAAAGAGAAGAATGATGATGAAGGGAGCGAGATGGAAGAGGATAAGAAAGAATGATTACTGGTGAAAACATATTCTTTCAGGGACGTCATTCAACAGCACTAATTGCTAAAGAATCCTGTGAATTTGAGCTTCAAGAGGTTATTACCTATTATCAAGGGGATATACTTCCTCTTGGCCTGCAGAGGTCGAAATTTTCACGTGATATGGTTCAAGTAATTCAATTGGATAAAGGTGGAATACAAAATTATTCACAGCATTAGTTTGTATCATTGTGCAAATACTATTTAGAATGAGTCAATTAAATGTTATCAGAGCAGGGTTGAACATGTTGAATTCTTGTGCCCTATTTGGGGAGTGTATAAATAGTGATTGGTTATTGTTCCTTTCTTCTTTCAGTTTATTCCATTATCTTTCTAAATGCTCGAGTAGCTCTTTCTTCTTCTTCTGAGACATCATCATCCTTTATTGAGTATGCACCGTTAGATGGTCTGAAATCCCAGTGTAGCCGTCTACATTGTTTGATTATTCGACTACCGGCAGTGGAATTTGAACAAAAGCTGGCTGACTATTTTCCCTCTGTTCCCACACAAGGTAATTTGATTTTTTCCTTGAACTTTTCAATATATATATATATATATATATATATTACAATGGCAAATTGCCCTATTTTGAAAAGAACGGAGGTAAATTATTTTATTTTGAAAGTATAAAGGGAAAAATTCAAAAAGAATAGTATAATGATAAAATTTATCCATTTAAAAAAATTTAAGACAATATGACATTATCCCGCTCCATAATGGATTCGAAGCTACCCGGTCACTACATCATAGAACTAACTGGCAAAACCTACGAATGACTTGCAGAGAAAGTCCAACAGGAAATTGCAATTACATTTGTTTAAAAATGGTTGATATTAAGTTGCTCCTTTATTGACATATTGCTTATGTGCATTATAAATTATTTTATTTTTTAAGAAAATATATTGATAATTGAAAGTTTGTCCCTTTTAAAATTTATTTGGATGAAATTGATTCTAGTATAGTATGGTAACTATTGCTAACGTATTAATAATTTTTTAATGAAAAAACGTTAAAAAGTAAAAATATATTATAAGGTTAGGATTATATTAAAATATATAAAAAGAATTATTAAAATAAAATACAGTTGATAAAATATATATATATATATATATATATAAAGCCATTTAAAATTTAGATAAAGTGATTGTGAAATAACATATTATACTATTATACCAAACAACCATTTTGACCAAATCATGCAATCTCTAGCCATGATTGTGTAATGTTAAATTATGGATCTGCCTTGTTCTATGTATTGCTTCTGTAATATTTATATCTTTAGAATTATTTTAATTCAGCTAAGAAGAAAAAAAAATTTTTTTTTTAATTAATTTTCAATGGGAGATGCTGGCAATTAGATTTTTTAAGTTAGGAATGCTTTAATCGTTATTTTTTGGGTAAATAATAATTTTTTTTACAGTATTTTTATTTTTAGTTTTATTTATTATTATTATTATTATTATTATTATTTGGCAACGATTTCTAAACACTAGCAGCAACAGAGGTGACTGTGTGTGAACTCAAAACAGAAAAAAAAAAGGTACCAATCAAAAAAATTCAAAGATCAATCGATCCAATTTCGGTTTCCAAAATAAAAATACATAAATTAAATCAATGGCCAGCAGTAATAACGGAGGCGGAGGAAGAGAAGACGAGCAGTTAAAGAAAATGGCAGAGTTAAGCAAAACCCTAAAAGAAGGAGAAAGAATAGTTGCCCCCACCGGAAGACCCGACGGTACCCTACGTAAACCCATCCGGATTCGCGCCGGTTACGTTCCCCAAGACGAAGTAGCCATCTACCAATCTAAAGGTGCTCTGGTATGTACCCTATAATAACCCTTGCATGCAAAATCTCTTAAGTTTTGATTAACTAGTGGATGTGCCTCTATTAATGTGTTCTTGCCAGAAATGATAAAAGCTTGATCTTTATACAGTTGTGTTCTTTTGATTTGCAGAGACAATGTTATGCATAACTGGGTTTGATTTTATCTCTCTCTTTCTCTCTCTCTCTCTATATTGCTTCCTGGAAAAATATGTTGAGATATTATGAAGCTTAAGTGTGACTTGTATTTGAGGAGCCTTTTTTTTTGTCCTTCCTTGCAAAATTCCAATCTTCCCCAGAAACAAAAAGCCAGCAATACCATTCTCTTGATCATCTTGGCGTTCATGAATTTTGCCAATGGTCCTTTAGTGTATAGTTTTAAAACTTTTATTTAAAATAGGGGCCTGATTTTTGGTTTCTTGATTCAAAAATAGAAAGAAAAACAAATATACGAATGTTTCTATAGAAAAGGCAGTTAGACTAGTTGTGCCTATATGAGAATGAGTTTTGGTCAACTAAAGTTAAACATATTCACAATATAGATGTGGCAGAAATGCTAATACTATGATGGATAAGTGGTCGCAGCGGATTGGACAGGATAAGAAATGAACGCATAGATGGAAGGACGTTTAAGAGGGTTTTGGACACTTGCTACTTGGCCCTTAGGTGCTTTGGTCCGAAAATGTGATGTTTTAGTAGTACAGGGTAGGAAGAGGGAAGAGATAGGCCTAGAATCAAGTGGAGAGAAATATTTTATAAGGGTCTAAAATTTAGAGATATTGAGGCGAATCTAGCTTTGGGCAAAGGGATTTGGAGACGAAGAATTCATATAGCTGATCCCATCTAGAGTGGGATTAAGGTTTAGTTATTGTTTTCTATGTTTTACTGCTTACACCCATAATACAACTTCTATCTCAAAGTTAATTGTTGATGTAGGAATTTTGAGGGGATGGCTTATCGTTTGCAATTCAAAAGTATGAAAAATATAAGAATCTTAATCATATTTCAACTGTCTTCCATTTAAAGGAATTAAAAGGCAATAAATTTGACAGGAGTTTTCTCTTTAGTGATAAAGTGGAGCAAAAGAAATGATATGGTGTGGTTGTCTTTTAATCATGTAGTGGAAAAAGGAGATGCAATCTCAGCAGTTGGTGCCTCCAGGTTATGATCCTGATCTTGATACTAAACCAAAGACAAAATCTGTAAAGAGGAATGAAAGAAAGAAGGAGAAGAGGTTACAGCTATATTTGCTGCTTCTGCTTGTGGTCTTGTTTCAACTTTGTGGTTGTTGACATTATGTTCTTTGGCTTAATCTTCTTTATCTTTCTTGAGGAGACCATAATCATCACAGGCTGCATTTGCCAGTTTTTTCTTTTTTTTTTTTTTTTTTGAAATGTCAGTGATTTTTAATTCTTACGGAAAAGATTCCCATAAATGACGTGCAATTTTAGGGATAGTTAACAGCCTTATGTCTATTGTAGTTTACACTACAAGGCAGATTATTGACAAATGAGTTAATGTAAAATGCTAAATCAATTGCAAGCCCTGCTTGGAAATTTCAATCATGACAGCCCAGTTAACTGCACTCCAATTTGACAATTTCTCCAGTGCTAGCCCCATTCAACTCTAAAGCCCTAATAATATCTGTATTTGTAAGTTGCTTATAAATTCATAAACTTAAGTACTTGTTATCAATTCAAGCCTTATTTCTCTACCCATGCTTGGGTTAGCAGCAGTCTTAAAAAGGCAGGAATCATTACCACTTATAAAAAGTGAGACCAAAATTTCTGAAGCAAACTTTTATTTCTCTAGAATCTACAGTCTAGAACAAACTTATTTCTGAAGCAAACTTTTACTGCTCTAGAATCCAGAGTCTAAATATTAGAACCAACTTTTCTTTAACCCATCCATCTGGAATGTTAGATGTGCTAGAGATTAAGAATTATGTTACAATATCATGTATTGTGCTATTTGAGGCTGCTGCTCACCTTACACAGGTATCTTAGAGAGTGCTTGACTTGACAATGAAGGAACTAGTTAATAACTTACCAACCTCAGGATCACATTCTAAGTTTTGATTGCTGAAGCTTATTTAATTCAATCTACTCTCTTGGGCTTGTACCCCATGTAAGTTTTGCATCTCTTATCCACAAGAATGGCACAAATGAGTACTGAACACTCCATAACTGCAACAATCTTATTTACAATTAAGTGGATTTGTGGAACTCCTCTCTGTTTTGTTAGAATGTACTCCACAAATATGAGAACCATGACTACCCAAGATTGGAATTAATTGCTACGTTGAGTGGTATAATGTTTCGTGAAGCTAACTAGGCTGGTCTCATTTTTGGATGTGCTGATGTTTACTTATGCTTTCACAATCTTATTCATCTGACAACTATTGGATATCTCTGTTGCAAGCAAACAAATTCCAGGATTCGGCAGGTCTGTGAGTGGGTATTTTGGTTTGGAGTAGCTATGGGATTGGGATAGAATTTGGGCTGAGTTGATCCAAAAGTGGATGTGGAAAATGGGGTTAATGGGCCGGTTCGGGTTGACCTGCCCCATGTAGTGTGGGTTAGTTGATTTTTATTGACCCCTTCCTTCTCCCTCATTACACTCTGCATTGTCTTGGGGACCCCTGTTCCAGCCCTTCCCAATTACAGTGAAGCTTCAACAGCTTGAGCCAAAGGCATATCCTCAACTCGATCTCTAGGCCTGTGAACCTTAATCCACCCCTTAATCTCCTTCTTGAGTCCACTGACAAAATACCCGATGTACTGCTGTTCGGTTAATGCTGGAGCTGCTGCCGCCAACCATTCAAACATCTTGATATATTCGTCTACGCTTCCCCTCTGCTGTAGATTAGCCATGTCTTCAAACGGGTTAAATTATTGAGTTTTCCCATATCGCAACATTATTTCCCCTTTGAATTGTTCCCATGTTAACTCAGGTTGGATGTTTAAAAGCATAGAAAATCAATTAATTGTAGGGCCCTTCATACATATCTCTGCTAAATTGATCTTCATTTCTTGGGGAATTTGGTTGATGCGAAAATAGGTTTCGGCTTTAGTAACCCACCCTCACGGATTATATCCATTGAAGGTTGGTAGTTTTACCTTTCTAAGAGAGGTTTGTGAATCTGCAAAATAGTTTGGTTTAATATGGAAGTCCTTTTTGTGAGTTGAGTTTTGCCCTTGTTGATTCCCACTTCCTTCCAAATCGGTCTACCCTTGTGAACGAAATTCCTCCACAGTAATGGGCTTTGTCCAAATATTTAATCCAATTTACCACCAGACCTCTGAACTCTTCTTCCTTCTTATCTATTTGATAACTCTGTTGAGATGCAGCCAGACAAGTCTGCAGTTCGGTGACAGATTTGGTTAACTCTTTAACACAGTCAGCTAACTCTCCGATGCGGTTTTCAGTTTCATCCAATCGTAGTGCTAGTGCCTGCTTTCTAGTCTCCATTGTCTCTGGTCTGGTGGAATCCGGCATCGGAGAAGAAGAAAACACAAGAAAAGATACAATGGAATATGATAAAATAGCCTACACAAGAGCAGGGACCTCTACAACATTACTTCCCCCTCTCCCTTTCTCAGCCTCCTGCTGAAAAGCAATAATTTTCCCATCATAACCTCTTTTTCCAGCCCACCTGCCTTTTTATCCTCCCTCTCCTTTCTCACGCCTCCCTTGCATAACTAACTCTGCCAGCTCCTCAACCTTGTCCCCACCTGCACTCTTTTTATGCCTTCTTGAATATACTCTCCGGATCTTGGGCCTTGGGTCCTCCTTTCCTGTGTCCAGGTTCCGCAGCTCCCTATCAGTCAGTTTGATGTTCACTTACAGTTCTGTACCCGTAATAATGAAATTCATAAATAGTCTAGTTGGTTTGCAAGTTGATGCTTTATAGTGCCTATTAAGGTAGTTAATTTTTATGTTAGTTTCTGCCTAATCATATATTATAAATCCATTTCTTACAGTGTTGGTATAAAATTTTCACATTGGCGAAGTCTGGTAGAATTCTCTGTACTTGCTGTTAAAGGAAGTATTTGTGTGTATTTGCTTGTATGTCTGAATTCTTTATATTGAAACTTGAGCAGAAGTAAGATTCATAAATAATTGTTATGCAGGCTGCTCTTGAAAAGGGTAAGAACTTGGAAGCATTGACAGATGGGGACATGAAATGGGAAGAAGAACTACCTGCTAAAGACGTAGGCCATGCATCAGAATCTGTGAAGTCATTAACTTCTCATATGAATGAGCTAGCTGTGTCTACAAATTCTGTTGCAAGTACTCCTGCAGATTCAACAGAGGCTTCTGATCCGAGTGCTACGTCTCAAGATATCGATAAAAAATTCGGGCACTGAAAGAAAAGGTATAAGCATTTACTTTTAGCTTTCCCTAGGCAAAATGTTGTTCTATATTTTGTTCTTTATCATAAACTTTTAAAATATTGCCTAGTTCCCCATTTTAGGCATTCAGAGAACATTAATAAACACAGAACAACAGTATTCTCTGGAACAAACACGCACAATAAACATCCAAATGTGCATTACATTTTCTTTTGCAGCTTTGCTATCATGAAAATAACTCAATAATTTTTATATTTTGGATGTCGTAAATGTATGCCCATTACTATTAAGTAAATCCAGAGAAGGATATATTTCATGTTTTGCAATTTACTTGCTTGTGATACATACAATTGGCATCGGCATATTTATGGTGTAGAGACATGGATATAAAAACTAATAGCTCAGCTTAGTTTATTTTCATTCATTGGATCTTAGTCCCTAAAGATTGAGGCGGATTTAACCCTGGACAGGGGGATATGGAGATGGAGAGTCCATAGCGCCTACCCCATCTAGTATGAGATTTAGGCCCAGTTGTTATAACTGGTTGAGAATGAATATACAGTTGATTTTCATTAATTATGGAATGGGACCAAACCTTCTCTGAGCTCTGTGATGCTGAATGGTCCTGAATCATGGCTAAAATATAACTTAATTGACGACAGCACCTTTGCTCTAAAGGTGTTCAAATTCACACCTTATCTCTCAAGTTCAAAACAGCCATGGAAATTAAATTTTATGCCGTGCATTTGAACTCCTTTTATTTTGGTTCTAGCTCTAGTTTCTTTTGGTCTTCAAATCCGTTTATTCTTCTGGACTGGTGCATTCAAAGTTCTGTGTTAAATGTGGTCCAATCATCTAATGTCCCTTAGCTTCTCTTCAGAGTATGTCATTTGCAACTTCTTGAATGGATTCATTAGTTCCTTTAATGGAAGTCTTTTGAATCACGTACTATCATCGCCTAACATCTTAACTGATGGAGCAGCATTTCAGTCCCATTCCTGTGCAAATTAGGAGTTTGGTATAAGTTTTTAGTTTTCCTTTAATTTTTCAGTTCTCCTTGTGTATTTAAGATTCCTATTTGGGAAAGTAAACAGCAATACTTTTCTGTGTTTTTTTTTTTCTCTGGGAATCTGGGATTCTTATATATTCAAGCACTTCTGTTTTCCTTCTAGAATTAGTATTTGTCCCAACTGGTATGAATGTGACAGCTTTATTCAGTTTATGTATTATTTTGTATTTTTAAGTCAGAATTTCTATTCTATGTTTTTGTTGAACCTAATTATGTTTTGTTGTTCCAGTCACAATCACCCTATTAGAGCCCTAATTGTTGAATTCTAATTGCCTTAAACTCCTAATTAGAATTTGCCCTAAGTAGTATAAATGGGACAGTTTTATTCAGCTTATGCACTGTTTCATTTTAAGGTTTTGTTAAAGCTAATTATGTTTTATTGTTCCAACCACGATCACTCTATTCTAGCCCTAGTTGTTGAAATCTAATTGCCCTAAATTCTTCCACAGCATCGTGAACTGTACATTTTTTCAGTTGCTGAGCCTTAATTAGAGGATTATAATCCTCCTCAAGAATTACACCTTGTGTAATGCAGATTAGATATCAAAATAGTGTCATTTTCTGTCTTTTTTTAGGGTACCTCCTTATGTGTCTCGAGATTTTTACGGGATAAGATCAATTTTTGCCCCTAAACTTTTCAAAATGGACAGATTTTATCCCTTAGCTTCTTTTTTTTTTTTTCTAAAAATTTTTTTTTTTGAATCCCCTAAACTTTTAAAATAGTGAGAAAGTGCCTTTTTTCTATATGGCAACTAATTAGAGAATGCCTTGTGCTTATCACTTTTGAGATGTTCAGGGGAAAAATTTCTCTATTATAAAAAGTACAGAGGCAAAGTCGCTCCATCTTATGTGCTTATGGTAAAAAATGGAGAAAAAGTTTATAGAGGCATAATCTATCAACTTAGATAATTTAGGGGCAAAAAAATGACCATATCCTATTTTTCTGGTTCATTTTTTTTATATTGAATTTTTTGTGTGAGTTTCTTTTTTTTTTTTTTTTTCTTTTTGTTTTTGAATTAAAAATCATAATTACTTACTGACTATTATGCTACTATTATTTAATGTATGGTCCCTTGTTTTTGGACTCCCAGATGATGCGACTCTGGAGTCACCCTGACTATATGGATGGGTTTCCTCTTCTCATTATATTTGTGCACTGTCCTTGTTTAAAAAAAAAATTGTAGCCGTTACTGACATCATTGACATTTAACCATATCATTTTTCGGATATCTTGTTGCCCCATAACAAGCACATGATCTATGTTCGAGCAATTTCTGTGTTTGACTTGCGACAAATTTCAGCTTATATAACATAAGCTTGAAAACTTAGTTAAATATGTGAGAGTTTTATGCATGTTCAACTGCTTTTCCTTAATGGATTACTCACTTTTATCAACTGTGTGTATGCTTTGCATATTTGGTATCAGAAATTTGACGGAAGAGGACAATTTTGGTAGCTGCAGGCATTAGTGACATTTCAGTGACGATATTTACAGTTCACCAGAATGTGGATATCGTATCTTATAGCTAAATGTGGGTAACTGTTCAAGGGATTTTATTGTAAAATCCACAGATTTCTATTGGATGCAGCACAGAGAACTTGTTCGTGAATTTTAGTTATTTTTTTCATTTTTTAATAAATTCAGTGCCAGGGAACACAGTATGATAAAACCTGATAGTGCAATACTGTGATAATAGCCGTATTTAAAGTCTGGGTTTATAAAACTTGACTGACCCGATAACGCACAAATGTAGTGGCTCCTTCGTCCTTGGTTTATAGGGCTCCCAGCAAGGTGGGTAACAAGGGTGAGGGTGGACTTCATACTTTTCACTTTTCTTAATATTTCACTTGCTTTATGCAAGAGCAATTATTTGATAAAACTCGTGCTAATTAAATGCAGAGGATAAAGTTGCTTTTGGCTTTTTTCTTTCCTTTGCATTGCTTTTTTCTTTCTTTCCCTTGAAGCACTTCTGAACGAAAATTTTAATAGTCAGACCATTTGTCAACATTGTTTTGGATGTTTTGGCATTTGATACACGCATATATACTTTTGAGTGTGGATAACTATTCTTGGATGATGCTTTTGTATCCTGGAAAAGAAAAATCTCTATGAATCCTGGTTGCCTAACTTTATTCACTATTCAAGCTCTACTGGGTTTATGAATATGATAACAGTAGAAATGAGGTCAATTATAATTTATGAAGTTCCTTAATTTCGCAATGCAATTGTGATGTTCTCTTCTTGCTAGTATCCAATAAGTTGCCCTGAAATATCAAAATACAGGAGGAATTTAATGTGATTTGATTTTGAACATTTGGAGTGTTAAGTGTTTGTCATCATCAGCTCAACTGAGTGTATTAAATTTATACAGATTCGGCTAGCCGAAGCTCAGCAGCAGAAAACTACGACACAGGATATGAAGCCAGAGCAGCTGGAGAAGTTGGCGAAATTGGAGGTGTGGCAGCAGGAGCTAAAGCTTTTAGAGGGTAAGAAGGCTGAACAGACAGCCTTATGAATGGGAGTTTGTTCAACTGTGTAATTTTCCATTTAATTTTTTGTGAAGATTTCAACACTGCATTGTGTTGTGGGATGAACATTCTTCTATCCAGTTTTTCTGACTTTTGATCCTCATTTTGCCTATAATATTCTTTTTTTTTTTTTTTTTTTGGAAAGAGCCTTCACTTCTTATTTTGCGTACTTTTAGCCAACCCCAAATTATGTGGCGGAACTTATTCATGATGTACGCAGGTGATTTCTGGGGTATTGACATCATTCCAATAAACAACCAAAGAAATATATACATAATTTATGGACAAAATATATATATAAAAAAGAAGTGATAATGTTAATATTTGAAAATTGATTACTGTGCACTTGAATTGATATATTTCTTTGCAATTTGGATATATATCTGTATGGAATCTTTTGAAGTCCAAGTCTCTCAACTAATGCAATTTAAGTAATAAACTAACCAATTAAATCAGGCCCAAACAATAATGGTATTATCAAGACATTTTATTTATTAAAATTCCACGTTACTACTTGGATCTTACAAGGAAACTAAGTATGTTGTTTCATTTTCACCCCCAGAACATATTTACTGTAATAGAAATTAACGCCAAAGTCCAGATTTTCTAACCACAGTATGAAATTAGCTGCTAAATTGTCTAAATATTAAAATCATATTACTATTTTTGCTACGGTATCTCAAGAGGGAAAAGCATGATTCTTTCTTGGACATATTGCGTCTGCATTTCCTTGGATTTTCCATTCATCATCTCTCCCAACTTTTGCCTTTACCAAACATAGGCTAAAAGCCTCTGCTTTGACTTCTGCCACCATTGATATTTTCCACCCAAACACAGTTTTCTTAAACGAATCAATGGCTGATCTGAATACATTCATTGATGATTATGGAGTTTACTCGGATAAATCCATGGATGATGATGAAGTTAACATGTTTAGATCTTTGGACGATGAGTTTCTAAAGGTTGCTGGGGCTCGAAAGTTCTCCTTTGGCGATTTGATCATCGCCACAAATAACTTCTCAGAGAAACAGCGACTGGGTAACGGAGGTTTTGGTTCGGTTTATAAAGGATTCTTGAAAGAATTGAAGTGTTATGTTGCAGTGAAAAGGGTGTCAAGACATTCCCAACAAGGTGTTAAAGAATATGCATCTGAAGTTAAGGTCATTTGCCAATTAAGGCATAGAAATATAGTGCAACTCCTGGGTTGGTGCCATGAAAGGAAGGAACTTTTACTTGTGTATGATTTCATGGCCAACGGAAGCCTAGACTCTCATCTTTTTAAAGAAAATAGATTGTTGGCATGGGAGGTCAGGTACAAAATTGCTGAAGGATTGGCCTGTGGATTGCTTTACTTGCACGAAGAATTGGAGCAATATGTGGTGCATAGAGATATAAAGGCAAGTAACGTTATGTTAGATTCAAATTTTAATGCTAAACTTGGGGATTTTGGCTTAGCAAGACTAGCAGACCATGGAAAAGATCTGGAAAACACTCATTTGGCAGGCACTGTTGGCTATGTAGCTCCAGAATACGCCACTACTGGGCGGGCAAGCAAGGAATCCGATGTTTACAGTTTTGGGATTGTTGCTCTAGAGATTGCTTGTGGAAGAAAAGTCACCGACCGCAAAGAATTAAGACAAGATAAAATGAATTTGACGGAGTGGGTTTGGGATCTCTACGGAGAAGGAAAGCTACTTGAAGCTACTGATCCGAGACTAAATGGAGTGTTTGATAAGCAACATGCGGAATGTTTAATGATTGTTGGGCTCATCCAGATGCAAAGTTGAGACCTACAATCAAGGAAGTACTTCATGTCCTCAGTTTTGTTGCTCCACTACCTAATCTGCCACCAAAGTTCCCAATGTTCTCGTACTTTGGTTCACTTTCCTCGTCTTCTAGTGGTACAAATTTCAGGAGAAGTGTTGATTACAATAAATTGGTTCAGATGAAAGAAGAAACACTTGCAGATAAAGGCTCTGATACACTTGATGAAGGATTCTTCAGAGAATTGTCGAAAAGGGGTAAAGGGAAGAAAGAAGATAATGATTTTGAAAGGGGCTGTCGGCCTCGAGTGTTCTCCTACCAAGAATTGGTTTGTGCTACTAGTAATTTTACAGATTTTGTGAGAGTTGGGTATGAAGTTTACAGAGGATTTTTAGAGGAAACGAAGTCTTATATTGCAGTACAGAGGGTGAGAATACGTTACCATAACCTAGAGAAGTATGTATCTGAAGTAAAGTTGATTGCTCGATTGAGACATAAAAATATAGTGCAATTCATAGGTTTTTGCCATGTTGAAACTAGGCTTTTCCTTGTTTATGAGTTCATGCCCAACGGTAGCTTGGATTCTCATCTCTTCAGCAAAGATAAAATCTTGAAATGGGAAGTGAGGTACAAAATTGCTCAAGATTTGGCCACAGGATTGCTTCACATGCATGAAGAGGGTGTGCTGCGTAGAAATATCAAGTCAAGCAATATTATATTGGATTCAAATTTTAACGCCAAATTAGGGAACTTTTGTTTGGCAAGGTTTCTGGACCATGGTAAAAGTCATGTAACAACATTTGGTGTGGCTGGCAGCGAAGGTTACACTGCTCCAGAATATTTTTGTGGATTCAAGGTTAGCAGAGAATGTGATGTGTACAGTTTTGGAACTGTTGTCTTGGAAATTGCCTGTGGAAGAGAACCGTTGGGCAGTGAAGAAGATGGATCATTGGTTGAATGGGTTCGAAATATGTACAAAAGAGGAAAGTTGGTTGAAGCTGTTGATCCAAGATTAAAAGGAAATTATGATGAGCAACAAGTGATTCGTTTAATGCTTGTTGGGTTGTGGTGTACTTGTCCACAACCAATGTTAAGACCTTCAATCAGACAAGCAAGTCAGGTCCTAAATTTTGAAGCTCCATTGTTGCCTCCTCATCAGCCTAACGTTTAGCTTCATTATTTTCCGGGTCAATGAATGGCAGTGATTTGGAGAACATCCAGGATGAATTTTCAGGCAACGCTAGTGAAACTATATTGATTGGTCGGTAGTACATCTTCCTTCATTAAATAGCTATTGTCACAATATGTAATTCAGTAATTGTACTTAGTAGCTATTGTCACAGTATGCAATTCAGTAAGTACATAGTAATTGTACACAGTAGCTATTGTCACGGTATGTAATTCAGTAATTGTACTTAGTAGCCTCCCAAACTTATTGTATTAGCATGAATTTCTGCCAATTTTGGTAAATAATACGCTTCTATGAAACTATGCGTTATGGCTCAAATCTGTAGTTCATCCTATTTCTAATAGGAGCAGTTGACAATTGAATCCAACTTCTGTTATTTTTGTATTCGTAATAGTGTAAAACGAAGTCAGACTCCAAGTTGTTTAAGAATAGCGGTATTGGATTTCTAACCCAAGTATTAAATTGAATCATTCAAAATTAACATTCACACATTTTTTTCTAAATAGAATCTGAAAATTACTTTTATTATTTTATTAATTTTATTAACTGGATTAAAAGCAACAAAAAAATCTATTTTTGTGCAAATTTTTCTACAGTTCCCTGTCTCTTTAAAATTTGATGACAAGGCTGCATTACATATTGCAGCAAATCCTGTGTTCCACTAGCTTATAAAGTACATAGATGTTAATTGTGATTCGGTTTTTAATAACATTGGAAAGAATCATGCTTTTTCCCTGTTGAGGTACCGTAGCAAAAATAGTAGTAATATGATTTTAAAATCTAGACAATTTAGCAGTTTAACTTCTTACTGTGGTTAGAAAATCTGGACTTTGGTGTTAATTTCTATTACATTAAATATGTTCTGTGGGTGCTACATTTCTTACATTGAAAATGAAACAACCTACTTAGTTTCCGTATAAGATCCAAGTAGTGACGTGGAATTTTAAGAAATAAAATGTCTTGATAATACCATTATAGTTTGGGCCTAATTTAATTGTGAGCCTAAGGTTCAAATACAGACAAGGTCAAAGTTCATTTGAACGGTTTGATTAAATTGATAAGTTCAGATTTTATCAAATCCATTGACAGGTACCATTTATCATACTATTTTAATATATCTACTCATTGTCTACTGTTAAATCTTCAATATATACTATAAATAACTTAAACATACATGAATCAGTTATTGAATTATTGAGAAATTTTCTCTCTAAAGTTTTAATAACTTAAACTTTAGAGTGCACGCATTTAGTCTGACCAAAAGCCCTTTTATTTGCAAATCTAATTTGTCTTGAAGATTCAATCGGATTTTTATATAAGAGACTTATTTATTTATGATATTTCAGAAGTTATCATGTTTCTTTTTTCTTTAAAAAAAATTGAATGATAGATAATGCAGAACTACAATGACAAATCTTGAATTTGCACACAGCCATGGCCAGTATTTTTGCTGTGGTATCTCAACAGGAAAAATATAACATCGTTACTAAAACAGTTTTTCAGATACGGAATTAAATGATAAGTCGAAATTTTTTTTTCAATATCGTAAACTTAACCAAATAATTTATTGGTCAACAATATTTATCCAATATTCAAATTTATTATTAATTTATTGCTGACTTATATCTGTCTAAAAATACTATTCATTTCATCAAAAATTCGATAATATAACGGCTATATACTTACTAGCTTCCTGAAAAATAAACAAGCCACAACCTCTCGAAGGTACAACAATTTATAACAAACATGTATACACATTTCAGACATTCATTCACATATCAAATACATCTATTCAATCCACTTTCTTGACAGGTCATATATTTACAATCACATCCATTAACTAATCAAAAGCAATCCAATCTTTTATTTCAATAGCTAACTATATATATACATACCAAAACCACTAAATAACTATAACTATTTTTTTTCTCTTCAGACTTCGCTTCGTTGTGTACCATGCTCAAGTTACTTTTCAGAACTTGCACGCATTAAACACTACGTGTTGAGCACTAAATATACTCAGCTGTGACTATTAATCTAAGAATTTTTCAAACATGTATAATTGTTTTAATTATGCTAAATTTCATTTTTTTTCTTATCAATTGCACTTTTCAATATCTTTAACAATATTTTCAAGGCATTACAAAAATTTTGGTAAACTTTTCACTTTGGCCCTAAACTTTTCAATTTATTACAAAAATATCCTTTTTGAAATTTAATTACAAAATTGTCATTATTTTTCTTATTTTTACCTTTTAATTGACTTTTGACATATATAGCAATCTATTGGGCTTCACTTTGACTTTTTATGTAGAATTTCTTATTTCATCAATTGGATATAATTATTGTTTCATTTGACATTATACACTGTTAATTGTCACTAATATGGCAAACTTTTCAATTCAATTCTCAATTTTTCAATTACTTTCGGAATTTTCTTTTTGTACTTTAATTATAATTTTGCCATTAGTTTATTTATTTTCACTTTAACTTTATCAATTATTTATTAAAATACAATTATTAATGTTTTTAATATTCAATACCAAGTAATCTCATTACTTTGGTAAACTTTTCAATCAAGTTTTTAATCCTTTATTTTATTACAAAAATATCATTTTTACACATTTTTATTGAAAAATTGCCATATTGACATTTTCAATTGAAAAATTATCATTAATTTGCTCATTTTTACTTTTCATTTGACTTTGGCTTACAAAATTTTCGTCCAATTCTTGTTTGAACTATTCATACAATATTTCATTTTTAGTCGTTAATTTCTCAGTTAATTACGATATTATTATTTTTAGACTTTCAATCACAATATTAGCACTATTTTTAAAATTTTTCATTTTTAAAACATTAATTAGTATACAATATACCAATTAGTCATTATTTTGACTTTTTCATGTAAAATTATGATTTAGTCCTTTTTTCTTCACAAAAGCTTATCTTTGAGTTGTTTGGTCGTTAAATTTTCATTTTACCCTTGTAAAACATTTTATCATCTCTTTTGCTCATTAAGTACAATTTTTGAAAAAATTACAATTTTGCCCTAAAACTTTTTATTTCTTTCAATTAGCTCCTTTTCACTTTTAACTTTACTTTTAGCTTTCTTTTTGCATTTTTAACTTATTCTTATTATAATACCCCCAGTACAATATCGACAGAAATTTCTCAAATAAGATATGCGGGATGTTGATCTCATAGGACCACATATAGATAGATTGAGAAATGATCCCAAATAATCAAGTCTCACAGATCAGATATCAGAATAAATAGATACTATGAAGATCAGAGATCCTACCATAGCAAAACAAGTGGTCATGACTTACACCGCGGTATAGGATGTTCCTATGGCTAGCCAATCATATCCTATCAAGATTTTTACTACCTAACTATTGATAAGGACAAAATCACTTACTTTCAAAATAATTTTCAAATTTTCAACAATTGCAATTAATTGCTTTCAAAACATTTTTCAGATTTTAAACAATTTTAATTACTTTTTTAAAATAGTACATTTTATCAGTCAATCCTTTTCTGTACTTTTGACTGTTCAGTAGCTTTGTCATTTCTATTATTTTGACAGTCACTTTTTCAGTGCTTTACATGCGGTTTGTGAATTATGTCATCATAATTCATCACTTTCTCATCAATTTATGAATTATTTCTTAATAATTCAATATTTGCACTTTACACTTCATTTCACCTTTTAGACTTTTAACAGTTTCTTACTTTTTCTATCCAGTAATATGTTCGTTAAGAGTTTTCAATATTTTTATACGACTTGTGAATTATTTTATAATAATTCACCATTTTCTTATCGAATTATGAATTATTTCTCAATAATTCATAATAGTCACTTTACACACTGTACTTTTTATTGTCTTTTTATTTATATACACTAGCCGGTCAATCTTTTCATCACCTTTGGATAGTTTATGAATTATATCAATATAATTCATTATTTTTCACTTAAATTATGAATTATAACTCAACAATTCAATAAATTTATTTGTACATATTCAAATATTTTCTCTAAAATATTCAAATAAATTTCATAAATTCTAAAAAAATTCATGGGTACATATTTTACTTGTTTTATAAATTATTTCACCATAATTCATCAAATTTACATTTTACATAATCAATTTTTTATTTCAAAAATATTCAAATAATTTTCATAAATTCTCTAAAAATTCATGGACATGTTTATTTATGTTTATTATCATTTTAAGGCATAAATTATAAAAAATAACCAAAATATACGTTGTTCCCCTTTAGGTAAAATTTTGGCCACTGAAAGAACTCAACCATACAAAATTGTTTCAATCAATTTAAGGTTACAATTAGGCATATTTGAGGTCCAATTGCATTATTCTAAAGCCAATTTCAATTATACATGCAATTTCATAATTTTTCCTAATTTACATAAAGAAAAATTATGCTATATTAAGGGAAATAGTTAGATTTAATAGTCACTTATCTTTTTTACTTGCTTTAGCTTCTTAAGCTTCCTTTTTCATACCATGAACCAAAAAAATTCATTCATCACCATGAAGAATCACAAGGGGCCAAAATTTTTAACAAAAGGAACACCATGCTTTCAATTTTTTTTAGCTCAATTTGATCTAAAAAATGAATTCTAGGCACCTAAAACTACTTATAGGCACAACAAAATTAAAATCTTGAATTTTATATAGCTCAATTTGATCTCTAAACCTTTTCCACTTGATTTCTCTTGCTTCCTTTCCTCAAATTAAAGGATGAGGCTACTAAAATGATCTAGAGAGATAGTAGATCATTTCTTATGTTTAGATCGAAAGGAAAAAAAGTGAGAAAAGTGAAGAAATATTGAGATGAAGAGGAAGAAAATGGTTCAGCCATCAATGGAGGAGAAGAGAGCTGAAGAAGAAGAAAGCCACATGAATCACTGTTCCCAATCTCTTTTTTATAGTGGCTTTAGATGGGTTGGGTTTGGTCCAACCAAAGTCCACTCACTTAAAGCCCAATAACAAAAAATTAAGCTTGTTTTGCTTTTTTTTTTTGTAAATTTCTCCCTTCTTAATTCCAAATTACTTTAAAATTAATTTCATTATTCTTACCATATCAAAAATAGGTTGTACACAAAATTTTAATCCGATTGGAGTTTATTATTGGTCCGATTCGATCAGATCGATCAGATTTAAAAATATCGATGTTATCAAAAAATTTACTTTTTGTAGCCAAAATAATCTACACATTATTTCAGGCATATCTGTAATTTTTTCTAATTTTTAAACTTCATTTGCTATTTTTAACTGTTCAATCAAACATTGATCAAACTAGTTAATCTAAATCCGAACCACTTCGTTTTTTGTATTTTTAACTTTTAAAGGCTTATTTAATCTCAATTTTACTTTAAATATTAATTTTGGACTACCCATGATCCATTCTTTCCGATAGTCAAATAAAATATTTTTCACTTTCGGATGTACTTTTCAACCCAGATATACTATTTACTGTTGAAAAATACTATTCACGATTGATCTGGTATTCAGGCCATTACAAAAAAAACATGATTTTTCCCAATGTTATTAAAACCAGACCGGCCGATGTTCCGATTGGTTTAATTAGTAAAAATCGGATTGATAAAAAATCAGATTAGATCGAAAAAATAAAAAAGAATCGATGAACCGAGCATAATTCAGTTTTTTCAAATATTCCAAAACGTGATCATTTTATATTAAAAAAGATAAACAATTAGGGCTAAATCACGTTTTACAATTCATCTGCCATTTTCACTTTCATTTCTCATTTTTAGGGGTGTGCATCAGTTGGGTTCGAGTGAACCCGAACCGATTAATCCGAAATCAAAAATTTATATATTTTTCTCATCCAATCCTACCTTATATAAAAATCGGGCCCCCTACCCGTTTAACTCAATATTTTTTGGGCCTCGACTTGATCAAATCGATTTACCCTAATTTATTTTTTTAATTTACATATTTAAATTAAAATCCTAAATTAATACAAATAAATAATATTAAATACCATAAAAAATATTTTAAAAATATAACAAACTAACAATTTTAAAATTACATTAAATATATATTATATATTAATTAATATTGTTGAGAAATTAGAATTTTTTATTTATATATTAAAAATTTTGGGTTGTTCGGTCGGATCAAGTTAGTGAAATTTTCACCCGATCAAACCTAAAATATACTAAATATTAATAACCGAACCGATCCTATTAACCTGATTAACCCCATCCGAATGCATCAATTTAGATCGGATTATTCTGGTTGATCGGATCGGTTCGGTTTTGCACATCCCTACTCATTTTACATACTAGTGGTCACCACCGACTACATCTCCCAACACCCCACCGACTGCATCTCCCAAATCTTTAGTCTACGAGAGAGCTTCGCGCAGAGAAAGAGCTTTAGCCGCATGTATTTCCAAATAGCCAGCTAAGTGATCCAAAAATCCTTTAACAAAGCAAAGAATGGAAACAAACCAAGTAATATTTTCAACATGAAAGATAGTTGCATCAAGGTTACATTTAGCCCAACCAGCAGGTGGCACTATCCATCTCGAAAAAGAAGGAGCGGACACAGTAGCAAAAGGAATGGACATCTGAATTATTTTTAAAGATACATTGTTTATTTCATTTTTTAAGAAAATATTTTTTTTAAAAAAATAAAGTATAATGTAAAAAAAATTTGACATAGTTTATTTATGATCCACTTCATTTTTTTGAAGTTTAGTTAGGATAAGATTTGAATCACTAATTGAACAAAATTTAATTAACCAAAAATTAAATTGTCTAAAAACCAAGAATAAAAAATCATAGTGAATGTATTACACAATTATGTTGAAATAACTGAAATATTTTGGTTCCATTTAATATTAACAACATAATTATGTACAATTTTAATTTTATATCAATTATGGCTGGTTTATTTTATGTAAATCGCTAATATTAATTATATTTTATTATATGAGTTTAATTTAGAATATTGAATTTATGTGTGAAATTTAATTAAATTGTATTGTGTCTTTTTTTTAAGATCTTGAGGGGCATGAGTTCAGCGTAAAAAATTTTTAAGGAAGCAGTATTGGTAATAATAATGGAGATGATGATAATAAAATTATATTAATTAATAGTATTTAAAAAATAAAAAATTTTGATTGAATCCGGTTAGATCAACCGAACCACGAATCCTTAGTTGATCTGCTTTTAATAACATTGATTCTTTCTTGGACATATTGCATCTGAATTTCCTTGCATTTTCCATTCATTATCTCTCCCAACTTTTGCCTCTACCATAGTCTAAATTCCTTCGCTTTGACTTTTGCCACCGTTGAAATGGGAGGTGAGGTACAAAATTGTTCAAGATTTAGCCTCAGGATTGCTTCACATGCATGAAGAGTGTGTGTTACATAAAAATATTAAGTCGAGCAATATTGTATTGGATTCAAATTTTAATGCCAAATTAGGGAACTTTTGTTTGGCAAGGTTACTAGACCATGGTAAACTTCACATAACAATATTTGTTGTGGCTGCTAGTGAAGGGTACATTGCTCCAGAATATTTTTGCGGATTCGAGTTTAGCAGAGAATGTGATGTGTACAGTTTTGGTGTTGAATAGACACAGGTCTTTAAAGTTTATGGCTAAACATGGTTATATATCTTATGAATATGGTAATCATAATAAGTATGAAATCTGCATTCAATCTAAGATGACTAAGTTACCATTTCCTAGAGTTGAAAGAAATACAGAATTGTTGCAAATTATCCATTCTAATATATGTGAATTAAATGGACATTTGACTAGAGGAGGAAATAGATATTTTGTAACATTCATTGATGATTACTCTAGGTATATTTATGTTTATCTTATGAAGCATAAAGATGAAGTGTTTGATAAATTTAAATTGTTTAAATCTGTTGTTGAAAATCAAAAGGAAAAGAGGATTAAAATTCTTAGGAGTGATAGAGGTGGAGAATATTTTCCCACTGAATTTAATTCTTTTTGTGAGCAACATGGAATAATTCACCAAAGAAGTGCACCATACACGCCTCAGCAAAATGGTTTGGCTGAGAGAAAGAATAGAACACTCGTGGATATGGTGAATGCAATGTTGTTAGGTGCAAATCTGCCTTTTAATCTTTGGGGAGAAGCATTATTAAGTGTTTATCATGTGCATAATAGAGTACCCTCAAAGGTGACAAATACTTCTCTATAAAAATTATGGAATGGCAGAAAATCAAATTTAAGTTACATTCGTATGTGGGGTTGTTTTGCTTTTTATAGAGTTATGGATCCTAAAAGAGACAAGTTAGGACAACGAGCTCTTAAAAGTATTTTCATAGGGTATGGTGAAAATTCCAAAGCCTATAGATTATTAGACTTGGAGTCTAATGTCATTGTGGAATCTAGAGATGTTCAATTTCTTGAAAATAAATTTCGGGGTGATTCCACAAACGAGTCAACATTAGATGATGGGAAAAGAGTCAATGTTCCTAGTAGTTCAAGTTCTCCTTCACTTGTTGATACTAAAAAAAGAAAACATAATCAATAACGAGTGGAGCCAAGGAGAAGTCAAAGAACTAGAAAAGAAAAGGTCTTGGATCCTGATTTCATTTCTTCTCAAGCTTTAGTTTTTCTAGTTGAGGGAACAAGAAATGAAATAATAAACAAGATTCCTATTTTATTAAATGTGGAAGAGGATCCAACACCTAAAACTTATAAAAAAAAACTCTAGCTTCAAGAGACTCTGCATTTTGGAAAGAATCTATTAATGATGAAATGGTTTCTTTAATGTCTAATGGAACATGGGTTTTGGTTGATCCACCTCCTGGTTGTAGTTGTAATGGAACATGAGATGGTAAAGCCTTTAAATCAAGATTGGTGGCAAAAGGTTTCAACCAAAAAGAAGGAATTGATTATTTTGATACATATGCTCCTATTGCAAGAATCACTTCTATTAGAGTGTTGTTCGCTTTAGCATCCATTTACAATTTGCATGTTCATCAAATGGATGTTAAAACAACATTCTTGAATGGTGATATTGATGAAGAGGTTTATATGGAACAACCTGAAGGTTTTATTCTACCAAGCAATGAACATAAAGTGTGCAAATTGACTAAATCATTGTATGGCTTAAAACAAGCACCTAAGGAATGGCATGAAAAGTTTGATTCTGAGATTTTGCAATATGGTTTTAAGCACAATGGCACTGACAGATGCATTTATTCTAAATTCACTGATAGCTTTGGTGTGATTTTATGTCTCTATGTTGATGATATGCTTATTATTGGTACCAACATGGAAGGTGTGAATGACACTAATTTCTATCTATCCTCAAAATTTCAAATGAAAGATTTAGGTGAGGTAGATAAAATATTAGGTGTCAAAGTTAAGAGACATAGTGAGGATTTTGCTCTCTGCCAATCTCATTACATTGAGAAAGTGTTAAACAAGTTTAATCACTTGAACATTAAAGAGACAAATACTCCTTATGAGGCTTCTATAAACTTGATTGAGAATCCTGGTAGAACTGTAGCTTAAATTGAGTATGCAAGTGCTATAGGAAGTCTAATGTATGTTGTGCATTACACTAGATACCTGATATAGCTTTTGCGGTTTGTAAACTTTCAAGGTTTACCAAGAGTCTAAGTATATTGCATTGGAATACAATAGCAAGAATCCTAGGACACCTCAAAAGGACTAAGAATCTAGGTTTATTCTATAATAGTTTTTCATCTTTCTTAGAAGGATATTCTGATGCTAATTGGATAAGAAATATTAGAGACAAGATGTCTACTAGTGGATATGTTTTCATATTAGGAGGTGGTGCAGTCTCTTGGGCATCAAAGAAACAAGCATGCATAACACATTCTACTATAGAGTTTGAATTCGTTGCCTTAGCAGCAGCAGGCAAGGAAGGTGAATGGTTAAGAAAATTGTTATTGGATATAGAGTTGTGGCCACAACCGATGCCATCCATTTCCTTGTTTTGTGATAGCCAAGCTACTATGTCTAGAGCACTTAGTAAGATTTATAATAGAAAATCAAGACATATAAGTCTAAGACATGAGTTTGTGAGACAGTTGATTACTGAAGGTATTATAATAATTACCTTTGTGAGGTCTTGCAAGAATATAGCAGACCCGTTTACTAAAGCTCTACCAAGAGATTTAGTAAGGAGTACGGTCGTTGAAATGGGTCTATGATTTTTCAATTAAACTTATCATCAATAGAAACCCAACTCTTATTTAGCACTACCACTAATTAAGAAGTTTAATGGGTAATAACAAGTTAATGATAGGTAGTTTTTAGTTGAAAATGTAATAACTTATCATTTATTTTTCTTATTTGAAAATGTAATTATAGGATAATAGTTGTAGGTTTTAGTTTTAGTTTTATGGCTTGAAGAGAAGGCAAATACAAGGAAGAAGACTACACTTGGTGAAAGGAAGAAGGATTGAGAGATCCCCTTCTTTTATTTCTAATCTTTACTTCTTCTTTGTTATTATTATGAATTCTTTTTAGGAATTTGAATGTTGTTTTCATATTTAATCATTTCTCTTTTGTTTATCTTTAAATGTAGGATTTGCTATTAAAACATTATTAGTATCATTATAAGTTAAAGAAAACGACCTTAGATGACAATTCCTTCTCTGAAAATCATCATAGTGGTTATAAGTAAGAGAGTTAGCGAGAGCAACATCTTTCTGAAAGTTAATAGAAAATTCATTATCAAAGCATAGTTTGAGAGATTGCATGTGGAGATATAGTTGCTATAGGTTGGTTTTTATTATTTGAATTTGTGTTTATGTAATTCTAGTCTAAATGCAAGAGCTGCGATTTAGAACCATAAATGCATGTTTAAGGCATAATCTAGTTTAGATGTGAGAGCTGCGACATAGAATATTATTCCAACTTGGTTTACATGATAAAGATTGAATTATAAATAAGAGAAAAATATCAAATTCCATATTTATGTATATGTTATATTCATTATACTCATAAGTCTTCTCTGATCATCCTTAAAGTAAAATAATATTTAATTTAATATAGTGTAGTGTTAATAATAGTTTTAACTTGCAAATTAATGAGCATTGTAAACAAGATTAAAATCGAGTAGTAATAGTGTACAATGTTAATCAACATTTCTCGTGGGATCGATATCTGAAATACTATAATTGGTATACCGTATGCTTGCGGTATTTAAGCTTTAGAAAAAGCATATCACACATAGCCTTAATAGTGCTAGTTCAAAGAGAACTTTCTATTTGAAGTTATACGTAGCTATATGTGTGTGACAATTCCGAATTAGCGGAAAGAGTCAAAGTTTAAGCTCTGGCCACTTGTGATTTTGCTAATTTCTTGAAGTGTTCACACTAAATAAAGGTTTAAAACAAAAGTTACCTTTACGAATGCATTTAGCTATGACTATGACTATATTGATTACACACAAACTAAGTGGGGGATTGTTGGATAGTTTGTGTCTATTCAACAATAGTTATGTCTAGTCACAATGGTTGTGTCTATTTGAATAGTTGTGCCTATTCGTTTGTGTTTTTTGAATTCTATAAATAGGAGTTCTCATAGAAGATTTGTTAACCTGCAATAAACAAATCTGGATTGTGGTTGTATCCTGAAGGCGTATTGCTGTACCATATTTGCAGTCTAGTGGGGGCAATAAACACCTAAAATATAGTGTTTATCACGCCTCCAAAATCATCAAATCCCCACCACTTTATTTTTATAACATTTGGAACTGTTGTCTTGGAAATTGCCTGTGGAAGAGAACCGTTGGGCAGTGAAGAAGATGGATCATTGGCTGAATGGGTTCGAAATATGTACAGAAGAGGAAAGTTGGTTGAAGCTGTTGATCCAAGATTAAACGGAAATTATGATGAGCGACAAGTGAATCGTTTAATGCTTGTTGGGTTATGGTTTACTCTTCCACAATCAATGGTAAGACCTTCAATCAGACAAGCAAGTCAAGTCCTAGATTTTTAAGCTCCATTGCTGCCTCCTCATCTGCCTAAACTTTTAGCTTCATTATTTTCCAGGTTAATTAATGGCAGTGATTTGGAGAAAGCTAGGATCAATTGCTGGCAACATTTGCGAAATTACTATTGATTAGCTATTCTCAACCTCTTCCTTAATTCATTAGCTATTGTCACAATATCTAATTCAGTAATTGTCCTTTGTAGCCTTCCAAACTTATAGTATTAGCATGAATTTCTGGCTTTTTTTTTGTAATTACATTTTCTTCAACAGAGTGAAATTTGAATTATGATACATTGAAAAAATTGCTAGACTTCCAACCATTTGCACAACAAATAATTTTCAACATTTCATTTTTCAGTTGTCTATGGAATGTTCTTCTCATAATTTTATTTTCTCAATAATTGTCTTTGAAAAAATAAAATAATAAACACCGTTCTTTTGGTTATCAATGGCAACCTACTACCGAATTGATTATGGGGAAAATTACTCTCAATTGATATTGACATCTTCTGGAACTGCCAAGAGGAAATTATAGGTTTGGAACGTGTGGACTTTGGAGGAGATGAAAAGGGCAAGTTGAAAAAAAAAATAGAGCTAACAAACATAAACCCCTTAAAGACTTTTTTAAAAAGTTGTCAAGATTTTGATGTTTTTCCTTAAAAAACGAATTTTATATAAATTTGATTTTCAAGAATCTTATACAAATAAAATTACAATTTTAAGGTTCACCAGCATTGTTAGACAAAATTTTGCACTTTTTATTTTTTATTTTTTGTTTATTCTTCATCAACGATTTTAGAGTTCAAATAAGGGCACATATAATCGTAATAGGTAAACTTAAATAGGTTTCAAAAAAATTTCTAAAATATGTGAAAAGTATGTCAATAGTTTAACAAAAAAATTTGAAAGATAATTTTATATAACAAAAAGTTTAATCAATAAATCCTTTATGCCTTTTAACACTAAAAATACTGAATTTGAATTTGTAACACTATTAGTTGATTTCTATTAATCTTTTCCAATTAATTGATGACAAAAACGGTTTCTTTAATTTCTCTCTCATAATTTGAGTGTCTTATATAAGGAAATCGTTGACTGATTAGCGAGACATCCTTGTCATTATGGAGATGAAAAAAGTTAAATACTATATTGATCTCTAATTATGTTAGAAAAATTAAAGAAACATCATTGTCGTTAATTGACTAAAAAAAATTAATAGAAATCGCTTAATAAGAACTTTTTAGTTACCGTAATCAAAATTAGGTGATTTTAGTATTATAAATTGAAAATTTTAGTGACTTTAATGCTACAAGTCATAAAGTTGAAGGATCTATCATGCAAACTCCAAAATTGACTGTAGAATGGAAATCACTTGTGGTTCAGATGGTTGAAAGTTCAGAAACAATTCTTTTTCAATAGGTTATGATTGGTTCCTATCCATTCCCAAAGATGTAATTAAAAAAAAAAAAAAGAATGTAGAAATAGTAGAATCATATAAATAAAATATTGTGTGCATGAAGGATCTATTTGTTTTGCTTTTCCCATTAAAAGTGAGGGGCAGTAGATCGGGTTAGTTTGCCTTTCCACTTTCTTTGATTGTTTTTCTGTTGTTTTGGCTGTGCTTTTGCTCAGTGAAGTTTGGGTTTCAAAAAGAAGTACTAATAGGATTCAATTGGATTAATTTCATTTCATTAGATAGAGCAATGTGCAACTCATTTACGTACATCTATTGTTAAAGAAGATTCTTAAATATTTCAAACATAATTTATTAGCCTTTTAAATACATAATTGAACGGAATTTCAGTTTTTTTATTTCTTTTTTTTTTTACTTTATTCAAATGTTGAAAGGATTACAAATAAAAGAAATCAATGCGATCGAGACAAAGAAAATTAGGAAGGAATTTTTCAAAGAAAAGAAAACGGCCAAGATTTGTCAAAACATGTTCCATGAATTTTTTTAAAGAACCAAACTAAGAATAGAATGCTTAAAATAATTTTAATATCTTAAACGTAACATTCTATCGTCTGTTTGATTTATGAAAAATTCATGCAGCAAGCTAGACAAGTCTTACCGGACATATTCCTATGCCTTTCCTATCTTAACTTGCTACTAATATATAAACAATCATTTTCTTGATCACTTAAAACCAGGCAAGAAAGGAACTCCAGCGGCTGTGAGCCATTGATTAGCTGCCGGAAGGAAGGCTCCGACGGTGAATTGTTGAGCATCACGCCTGCTAAGGAAATGAAGTGTCTTCCAGTTGACTCTCTTAGCAGTATTTGCACCAGGGCCAGTGTTTCCATACTCGGCATAATAGATAGTATCAAGGAACAAATTTCCCATCCACTCTTTCCATCCTGTAGGTTGAATTAGATCCCCTAATTCTGTCTCCATAACCACAGTTCTAGCGAATGCCTTCCATGGCCGACCTAAATAAGTTTGAATCTTTAGCCTATCGGGCACAAGCTTGGCCTCAGGGACAATCCTGCAGTTATGAATAACAAGTCCAGTGTTCTGTCCCCTCTCTTTCCTCCCATCTGCTGTCACTGTGTTGAATTGGTTATCATTTGGCCTCCTTACAATGATCAAGGAGTTCTGAATCACTGCTGCTCCGTACCCGAATAGGAAATCGATTGTTCCTGAAATCACACAGTTGCGGTACAATTGCCTTTTCGCTTGGTACAACAATGTGTCTTGGTGTCCGTCCATTCTGCAGTTGTAAAACACCGACATGTCGGAGTTCACACGGAGAGCAACGGCCTGGTGGCCATCAGGACCAGCTGTGTTGGCAAACCCCATTGATCTCCCGATGAACCCATCAGAGTCAACAGCTGTAATAAACCACAATTATAATCGTCAATTAGAAAAATAAAATAAAATAAAATTTTGACTCCACTCATCCTAACTTCTGGCAATGCAGCTTACCGAATGAAGCGGTGTTAAAGGTGTTTACACCGCTGGCGAAGCTCTTCTTTCCGGTGATGATAGTTCTCCTAGGTCCATCACCATACATGAAAATGTTAGGCATTTTCTTTGGCACCTTCACTTCTTCATTATAAACTCCTTCCTTCACATAAATCACATATCGACCCTGATGGTTCTTGGGGTATGTGTTAATCGCTGCATTAATGGACTTAAACTGTCCGCTCCCATCTAAAGCTACAACCACATCAGGCTTAGGTCTGTTGTTATCGGGGGCTACCAACAGCTTCCGATCAGCAGCTGATAGCCAAGTAGGGAAGCCATCGGCCCCAAGAAGTTTACGAGAATTGGTTCCAGGAATGTTAAGATGAAGATCGAAAGATTTCAAGACATCGGAGAAGCCACCAAGAATTGAAAGTATATTGTCTGTCAATTCATCAGCATAATTAGTACTATTTTGGATTTTAGATTTCAAGTCCGATTCTTCAAAACCATCAACGCACAATTCATTGTATGAGATTATAGAACTGAGCCAAATCCGAAATTCATCGGCTTGTTCAGCCAAGTTCTTCATGCTGGCATCGGATAGCTTTGTGAAAATATCCTGAAGCTCCTCATGAGCATTGCTCAACAGTGTCTTGCAATCGTTCAAGGAAACTTTGGCACGTTCCACATGATCTTTAGCTTCAACAATAAGATCATCACTCAAGTTCATTGTCTTGGTCAGTGAATCAGAAATGGCTAAAATGCCTCCCTTGATGAGCTCTTTAGGATCAGTGCTATTAATATTGCTAAGGGTATTTGTGCAAACATCCTGATAATTTGTATGCTGACATATTTGGCTTACAGCCTTCATGTGTGGTGTTACATCATCTTTACCAGAACCGCCGTGCCGATTCACTGCAGCAATAACTCCGATAATAACACCAACTACTAGAATCAGGGAGACCCCTGAAACAACTATTTTTCCGATCATTTTTATTTTTTTCTACCCAAAAAAAAAAAAAGAGTTTCTTTATCCTTATACTTCTCCCTCCAACAACCGGCCCAAGAGCATAAAGATGAGGGGGCCGATGCAAAAGGGTAAAAGAATCGAGAGAAAGAGATATTGTTTCCCTTTGCCCTGATTAATGAGAAAATGGTTGGAAGTTTAGGGTTCTTATAGAATTTTCAGATTCTTAAATCATCATTTTTTTTAAATGATTGGATAGTAGACCTTTATTCAGGTTCATATTATGGATAAGAATCCTCCAATTTTATAAATAAACATGCCATTTTAAGCTAATTTTTGTTTTAATTTCGCTAAAAATAGTTATAACAGAAAATTAAACCTGTGAATAAGAACTTCAAAGTGATTACCGTCCAATTTATATATTCTGTTGTGGCAGATAGTTAACATATATATAGAGAGAGAGAGAGAGGGAGAGAGAGAGAGAGAGAGAGAGAGACTTAGTCATTCTTGGGATAATTAGATGAATATTATTAAAATATTATATGTTAATGTTGCATATTAGGTTTTTTTTAACCTAATGTTGCATACTTAATTAAGATAAGAATTTTAAAGTCGAATGATTATTTAACATAATATCATATTCATCATTAAGTCTATATCGATATCATGCTTTCAAGCCAACGAAATTTTGCATGAAAAAGATGGTTAGAAATAAAATATAAAAATTTTAGGCTTAATTAATACGTTCATCCATCCTATATTTAATCGAATTATTTTATTTTATTTTATTAAATGCATTTGATCAAATTATTAATTAATTTGAAATTATTTATATAACAGGGGGTCTCCCTTTCATAATACAACAAGAGCAACCATGCACGAAAATCTATTAATTATGGTATCAAAGTTGTAAGTGATTTTGACCGTACAGTTGTAAGAAAAATTCTTACTTGGATCCGATCTAGGCAAAATACCACATTCAGATCCTTTCTCTTTGAATTTTCCTAAATTCACACCATAAAACATCAAACACAATCAAAATCCCAAATTTTATCACCTTAATTTAAAGCACAAATATCATGAAGAAAATTACAAATAAATAGGAAAAGATGCATACTATCAATTAGACCTGGCTTGAATTGATTATTGATTGTACACTGATTTTACATATCCAACTCACTAGTATGTTCGTATTAGATATAGCTCAATGAATTGAAATATACATAATGACAGAAATATATGGAAAAGACTTAACCAAGCTGTTCTCTTCTAAAAATGTTGTCTTAAATGGAAAAAAAAAATTTAAAAAAAATTCTCAAAGTTGATTTAAGCTACGGATAGATTGCAAATTATAGTTATATTTTAAATTACTCTAGCTGTATTAAATATTAGTGATGCATTTTGGGTTTATTTTGATTGATTTTCGTTCAAATTGCATTTAGATATTGATTTCTACGTACTCAATTGGTACATTTTATTGCTTTTGGTCGTTTTGTCATAAACTCAATTGGATTGGATAAGGACTCCTAAAAAGTTGTATATTAATTCTTTTTTTTTTTTTTTTTGAGAGAGAGATTCCTTGTCATCTTAGGAAGAGAAGAGGCCTCTTATTCACTTTGAAAACCGCTTCTTTTCTCTTTCAAGAAACGAGAAATAATTTTTGAAAGTTTGGATTTAGATTAAAGATTGAATTCAAGCGTTTAATCAACTTTAATTTTCTTTCTTCTATTGTATATGGCTTTGTTTTATCATTCTTCAATTCTACACTGAAGAAACCGTAATGTTAGATTATTCATGATTTGCTGCAAGTATTTCAGTTATGAATTTTCCTAAATTTTATGTAATGAATTTGTTTCTAACATGATTATTTAATGTTAGGTTTGTAACTTTAAATTCAATACGATATATATAAGTTTTTCCTAATTAATTTAGGATTTTGCAGTAGTTTTTATATGGTAAAATTTTGTTTCTAGTTTGGATTACAAGTAAAAATTTTCATATTTCTATTTTGAAATAGTATGGGATACGTCTATAACTTACGAGATAATAAATTGGTCCCGATATAAATGTGATAATATCGAAACAGAAAATAATACATATAAAATTAGTTCTATATTAGGTTTTCCCTTAATTAGGGAATCTACCATTTATGAGTTTATTAATATAGACAGTAATTTAAATTAGGTAACTGACATATTATTGTAACATTATTTCATTTACTTAATTTGTGTAACTGCCAATTTTAATCATCATAATTAAGGTAATTTATGTTATCTTAATTGGAGCCCTATATAAGGGCTAAAATCTTTCATTTGGTATGAAGAGAAAAATCTGAGATATCGAAACTCTATCGGTTTATCTCCACACATATTCTTTCTTTGTCTAAAAGCCTTTTAGTTCATGAATCTATACTTTCATCCTATAGTTCATGACACGTGGGTGAAAGGCTTTCCGATAACATGAAACATACTATTTTCGTTTTAACGATCTACACTTCAAGAGATATTTATGTTTACTTCTCATAATATATCGTGATGTATGCCTTTCATTGGAAATCAGAGCCATATTTTTACGTTTTGCTTGTTTATTTTTTTATATCTGTATTTTTATGAAAATTCTGACATGATTCAGACTGTATGATATGCATATTAATACTGTAAATGTATGTATGTATATTTTTTTCAGTATTTTTTTGTGTATTTGTACATGAAAAAAAATCAATTTAAAAATCCATAATTAAAATTTTAAGTGAAAATTTTTTTATTTTTGACCACACCATTGGACTCAGAGATTCCGAAAATCCCATTTTACAAAAAAAATTTGGTGGCCTGAAACCACCAGGTAGGGATGATCCCCATCCCCGGTGGGGAACTGCCCTAAATGGGGCGGAAAATCCCAGAAAAATTTTTTCGTGAGAACAGAAACGGGGGGAAAAGTATTCTCTGACTTAGAAATTCGGGACAGGGACGGGGATTGTGGTCCCCACCCCCGAAATTTAATTACTATATTTAATTATACTTATATAATTTAGTTTTAAATTATATTTAATTTTAATTTTATCAATTGTTAAAATTTATATTAATTTGATTTGTAATTGAATTTATATTTTTAATTATTAAATGTTATATTTCAATTATAATTAATTATTAAATATTATATGTTAGTTATAATTAATTTTTTTAAAAAATAAAAATATTTTTTATGCATGGACGGGGACAGAAAAAATTTTTTTCCCGAAATACTATCGGTCCCTACCCCACCCTTGCTCGGGACAGTAGGCATAGTAAAAAGATATCAGTCTAACCTAGGTGCAGCATATTGGAAAGTAGTGAAGATGATACTTAGATGCCTCAAAGGTGCCGCAAACTATTTTCTTTATTAATCAAAGAAAGGATCTGCAAATGAAATGATACTCAGATGTTGATTGGGGAAGTGATCTGGATGAGAGGAAATCAACTTGGAAAGGGTGCCATTGTGGAGTAGCAAGAAATAAACCTTTGTTGCCCCATCAACATTGGAAGCTGAATTTGTTGTTTTCTTTGCTGCAGTACAAGAGGCAGTTTGGGCTGAAACGATTTGTGAACCATTTGAGAGTAACTACCTTAGAGAAATCAGTGACAGTCTACGATGACAGTCAGTCATCGATGGATGTATCGATGTTAAGTATCGATAAATCAAAGATATTGTTGCACGAGAAGAAGTAAACTTATAGTACATCTCCTCGTTGGATATAATTGTAGATCCATTAATAAAACCTATATTGAGAGATGTATTTTGAGAGATACATTAGATTTCAAGATTTGCGTAGGATTTAATTTGTATTGTTTATATGATCCCTTAAAATTATTATTCATGAATAATAATAATAAAGTTCTTTATTTGACAATACATTGAGCATGTCAGATAGAGAAGTAGCCCACTCACATGGATGTTTACCTTAATTTTGATAATGATTTGACAAAAACTAACATGAGACAATTTTTAAACATATGATAAACTTGAGAATCTGTTTAAAATAAAAGTTCCATCTTGCAAAAATTATAAGATAAGTCTCGTTAAGGTGCAAGATAAAGATATACATGAGGTTGTATGATTTGAATTGAGATTCGAATTGGATTAAGTGTAATCCTATAATAAGTTAAACGTAACTATCATATTCTATCCAAAAGCCAGAAGTAGTCTTGAAGAAAGTGGGCTAAAGTTGAATGTTTAGGTGCATTGTAACCTTATGCTTTTTTATGGTGTTAAATAATAATAAAATATGCACTCCTTTAAGGAAAATGAAAGAATACCATAACATATGCATTATACCATAAGTGCTTGAGTTGATCGAGGAAATAGAATCTTATGTGAATGATCTCAAATTTTTCCTAGAGTGAGATCTTATTTTCTACCCTCAGCACCCTTAACTTATATTAGAAGTATAGTTCAATATGGCTAACTTAATTAGTCTCCAAAGGGTCATGAAAAAATTTCGGCCCGACAGACCTAACTAAAAAATTTTGTTGGACTATAATGGATAGTATATAGTAAAAGGAAAAGATATTTTTCAATCACATTCGGTAATTTTGTAGTTCACCTGTATACCTATTGTAATCTTTATAAGTAGAGATACAATAGTGAACATGAAAATTATTTTTATGAGATCATGAGATAAAACAATGAATGTAAGTAAACTATCTAGGATTTGGTATACAATTATGAGAAGATCTTATTTCTCGATACACTATATATTCCTAATAGGTGTATAGTATTAGTGTTCTCGAAGTGTGTCGATCATACGAACTATCTGCCTGTACGATTAGAGAGAATGATTTAAAATCGTTTCATCATGTGCGAGTGGGAGATAAAGGAGTATGTGACATGCCCATGACTCACGAAATGATAAATTGGTACCGATATAAACGTGATAATATCTGAACAGGAAATAATACATATGAAATTAGTTTCATATTAGATTTTTCCTTAATTAGGAAATTTGTCGTTTATGAGTATATTAATATGGGCAGTTACCTAATTTAAATTAGGTAACTGACATATTAATGTAACATTATTTTCTTTACTTAATTTGTGTAACTGCCAATTTTAATCATCATAATTAAGTTAATTTATGTTACCTTAATTGGAGTCGTGGCCTATATAAGGGCTAAAATCCTTCATTTGGCATGAAGAGAAACATTTGAGATACTAAAACTCTATCGGTTTGTCTCCGTGCATATTCTCTTTTTGTCTAAGGGGCTTTTAGTTCATGGATCTATGTTTTCATCCCATAGTTCGTAATACGTGAGTGAAAGACTTACCGGTAACGTAAAACATACGATTTTCGCTTCAATGATCTGCGTTTCGAGAGGTATTTATATTTATTTTTCATAATATATCGTGATATATTCATTTCATGTTTAATTGTGCATTGTATAGTAAGTTTGGATAATTTATAATTTTTATTAATAAGAAACATAGGCTATATATATATATATATATATATATATATAAGAGAGAGTGATCTTTTGGCAGAGAAAACTTGAGAGTATTTGGAGTAAGCCCATACACTTGGTGTGTTATTTTACATTACTTGTATACCTTTCTCTTTTAATTATAATCAGTGGTTTTTTTTGCTTTCTTATGCCATGGACTTAGGTTTAGTGTTAAATCACATTTATATTTTATGTGTATTTATTTTTCTCAATTTTTGTCTATTATTAATTTTGTTGTATTTGTTCCGTTGCATGTCTTTATTCCTAATATTTAATCTATTGCATAACTAATTAATTCTGGGTACAATTGAATAGGTTGCCTATAATTAATTGGGGTCTATAATTCATATATAAAAATAGGAAGATTTATAGAGATTCATAGAATTGGTAGTACATAGATAATTAGCTTAACAAGAATCTTAGTTAATTTGAATATCATCAGAACAAGAGTGTTAGCTTTAGGATGAGTCTACCATCTTATAACCCAAATCTTGCATTAAAATAAATAATCAAAGCAGTAGGGGGGATCGGGAGACCTTAACAGGCTTTTATTATCATTGAATTTTATCTTATTTAATTAATTGCTTTCAAATATTATTCTTAAATTCTATTTTTTTATTATTAATATTTCAGATAATTAATCATTTTAAATTTATTTCTTAATTTCTGAATTAACAGTAGGCAATAATAAAATAATTAAGAATAATCATCTTTGATCTCCGTGGAAGAACAGTATTAGAAGGAGTGTAATCTTCCAGAAAGTGCTGATGTTGTTATGGAATTATTCACTTGCTTTATGTTAACTGCGTCTGGAGCCATTGAACGCAATGTGGATGCAGCAAAGATCTCTACTTCATTCTCTTCTCTCCCTCAAGGACATTCATCATGCACGAAAGGTTTCACCTTGCGTCTTGAGACTTTAAAAGTGCTCCTCTCTCTCTCTCTCTCCCAAAACTCTCTTAAAGAATATCATACTGTGGTACAAATGTATGCATATAAACTATAATACATGCAATGCAGCCATGAGACATGAATTCAACTACGAAACTAACATTCCATTTATTAAGTTTGAAAAGAAATAACCAGAAAGCAAATGTTCTTTAATTGGAATTAACATAAAAGAAAGTTATTCGATAATTTTGTTTCTCTCCTTCATCTATCTTTCGTTGAACTTCTAGTAGATGCTGGATCAAAATCCTTCATGCTAGGCCACAATCCGTTTTGTATAAGGGGCAATATGAAAGAAGGGTAAAGCCATAAGGAATTTCATTTGATTCGGGCTTTTGAGGTGGCAGCAAGCAGGATCGAATTTAGAAAATATTTTTAAGGAGCAAATTTATACCTTTTTTAAAGTTTATTAATAAATAGATTATCCGGTTGCAAGTCATGGTATATATATATTTTTTGATAATTTCACCATTGAGTGCAAAAAAGGATAAATTTTGAACATTAATCAATTAAAAAAATAGTCAGACTTTCAACCGTTTAAATTACATATGATTTTCAAAATATTTGTTAAAATTTGGTTAGCTATTTATACTTATGTGTCAAATTACTTGGTGATACAAATTTATTTTATTTAAAACTTTGATGTAATATTTCAAACATAAATTTATATTATTATGTGATTTGATCACAAATTTTAGTATTAATCGAATTATTTTCTGGATAGTGTAAATTTAATTCAATTCAATGTCTCATTTTGTTTCTTCACTTTTGATTTTAAATGAATTACATATTTTACATACATCTGTAACTTTTATTTCCAAATTAACATTATAAATCATAATCAATGAATGTAAGTTTCCTTTCTATAATGCCTTGTGCTTTAACAATAAGGTAAATTAATGAACACATACACTATAATGTTCATTATTACTATATTTAGTTTCTATGTTATTCATTATATTTGTGGAAAAGCCACTTATTTCAAGCATTTATTTACTATATATATATTTACTTTCTAAAAATTATTATTTCCAAACCACAAATTGCCACCCCATGAGCTGAAAAATCGAACAACCATAGCCTTGTAACTTTTTTAACCTTCAAGTCTATAAATAAAACCCTAACCATGCAATCTTCAATAGCTCTCACCATTGCTGGAATATATATAATTAGAGAGTCCAAATCTCCCTCTTCCACATCCATTCCCTCTCGGATTCCAATTTCCTTAAACCTTTACCAGAATTGGACATGATCATAACGTCTACCCGGCAGAGGGAGATATAATAAAAGAGAAAAAAAATAAATTGAAAACATATAAAATAAAATAAAAATGATAGGCAAAGTCGTTGTATCAGTTTTTTCTCTGATTCTAGTAGTCGGGGTGGTGATCGGAGTTGTGGCGATCGTCCAACGCGGTGGACATGGAGAAGAGAGCGGTGGTAGTGGCACCAACAGCAGCCAAGATCTTTCTACCTCATCAAAAATTTCTCAATTGTGTCAATCTACGGATTACAAACAAGCCTGTGAAAAGGCTCTTCAGTCTGTAAACAAAACCACCGATCCTAAAGCATATGTTCAGGCTGCCATTTTAGCCACAGTTCAAGCTGCGGAGAAATCATTCAATTTGTCATCGGATCTGGTTGTTCGGGCGAATGGAACTGACAAAGATGATAAAATGTCACTTGAAGATTGTAAAGATTTGTTGGATGATGCAGTTCAGGAGCTTCAGGCGTCATTTTCTACGGTAGGGAAGAGCGATCTTCAGACAATGGGCCAACGCACAGAAGAGCTACAAAACTGGCTTAGTGCTGTTATATCTTATCAAGAAACTTGCCTGGATCAATTCGGTGATCCTAATAACAAGTATAGAAAAGAAATGAAAGATGGTATGCTTGATGCTACCCAATTGACTAGTAATGCCTTAGCTATTGTCAATTCATTGTCCGATATGCTATCTAGTATGGGCCTCCAGCTCAACATTCCTGGCAATAACCAGCGTAGACTCATGGGCGTCCCTGGCCCTGGTGCAAAGTACCCTTCCTGGATGGAACCTGCCACAATTGGTCTCTTGACAGCCGATGCTGCTACCCTTAAGCCTAATTTTACAGTTGCTAAGGATGGTTCTGGAGATTTCAAGACGGTCACTGAAGCTGTGGCCAAATGCCCTCTTAATGGTAATGCCTCGTGTGTGATCTATGTTAAGGCTGGAACTTATCAGGAGTATGTAACTGTTGAGAAGAAACAGTTCAATGTGTTCATGTATGGTGATGGTCCCAGAAAGACCATTATCACCGGAAGCCACAGCAACCACACTGGTTGGAAAACCATGAGATCTGCCACTTTTGGTAAGTTATTTAATGGATCTAATTATTTGTTTGCTTTTCTTTTTTCTTTCTCTATATTTTGTTTCAAACTACATATTGAATGAATTTTGCTAATATAATGTTGCAGCGGCTCTTGGAACTGGATTCACTGCAAAGTCGATGGCATTCGAAAACACAGCAGGTGCTGAAGGTCATCAGGCTGTGGCGCTTCGCGTACAGGCCGATAAGGCAGCATTAATCGACTGCCAAATAGATGGTTATCAAGATACTTTATATACACAAGCACACAGGCAGTTCTACTCAAACTGCACCATTTCAGGCACCATAGATTTCATCTTCGGGGACGCCACTGTGCTGATCCAGGACTCCATCATTGTTGTGAGGTTGCCACTGCCTAATCAATTGAACACGGTAACTGCACATGGAAGGGCCGACAAGCATGAAACAACCGGTCTTGTGATTAAAAACTGCCAGATTATAGCCGAACCTAAGCTATTCCCAACCAGGACAACAGTGAAGTCATATTTAGGGCGGCCATGGAAAGCATATTCTAGGGCACTTGTCGTGGATTCAGAAATAACTGATGTTATTCAACCTGAAGGTTGGTTGCCCTGGGTTGGAGATTTATACCTTGACACCTTGGATTTCGCCGAGTATAACAATCGTGGCCTCGGGGCCGCCACCGATAAGAGGGTGAAATGGAAGGGTTTCCATATATTGAAAGACGAGAAAGAAGCTGTAGGATACTTCAGTGAAGCTGCTCCAATGGCAGACAAGAATTTGCCCCAGAAACCATGAGTGATCTATTCTTTATATCTTGTTTAGTCGGTGGTGTGAGTTCAGTTATATGTTGAGATTCAGATAAAGTTGATACAGTGAAAAAGGAAAAATAGGCAATGGCTTATGTTACTTATTTTGCTTTCTTTTGTTTTGTTTTGCCTTGCTAGTGATTTAATTTTAATGTACTATTTAATTTGTATTTACTTTTTCTTAATTTATGGTGATTATTCTAAGAAAAAATAACAATCAATTCTTTTTGCACATTCTTTTTCCGATATTAGTTGTAATAATAATTGAGTTTGCGATAATTTAGTTAAATACGAATGTGATGTGATTAAAACGCATTCTTTTCGTTCTCTTTTATCTTTTACTTTTAAGTAAAATTCAAATTATATTTATCTGTCACTTTTAAATTTTTAATATAATTTAATTTATTTTTTCAATTTATTTTTTTCAATAAATTAAAGTTAGAACCAATTAGATTTGTTTTAATCACAAAATTTTATACTAAATTAAAATCTATTTATTATTTCTTAATTCTAGTAAAAACAGTAAAAATAACAAATAAAAAAACGGATGAAATAATATAATTGAAAGATAATAAATGGATGAATGATCAATTAATATTAAACATTAATTGAACTCGGTTTTTAATTGCAACCAATCAAATAACATCAAGTGAGTTCTGTTTACCAGCAAAATTGCTCTATTTTGAAAGTATATTGTAGAGATCAAAACTCTAGGTCAAAAATCGTCTTTTTAATCCTTATGAAAATATCATATTGAACGTAATCTGACAAATTCTCTTAGCTTGTAGCAACCATATAAATTACTCACCCGATGCATATATATTAATTATAGGTTTGACGGATTTGAATTGAATTAAAAATGAACGGATTATAATTAACTATTATTTATGAATCATAAATAAATTAATATCCAAATAAATTTGATAAATTTGTAATATGTTTGCCCAAATATAGTTGCACAGTAGCTCAAAGGGGTTGTATTGTGGCCCAAATGGGCCAATGGTAATCACAATGGGCAAAATTATGAATCAACCCATTCAATCAATTTTTTTAATAAAATTAATTTTCAATACAATTTCGACATATTAAAAAAAGCAGCTATAAAAAATATTGGGGCAAATGGATTGTATGATAGCTCGAACGGATTGTGTTTGAATAAAGTCTACCCGAGTTTTTAGTTTTTTTCTGCACAAATTCGAATTTTTTTCTGTGCAAATTCGATCCAAGTCCAGGTTAATAATACTGAATTCTATTTTTCTTTTAACGTTTGGAATTGGCAAATTAATACCGAATTCTATTTTTATTTTTCTTGTTATTCAGGGAATAAAGTGGAGTGCAATTTGAATGGTCTTCTAAGACATAATTTCTTGTATTTTCTAATGGACCAATTTGCTTTACTTTCTGGCCTACCACCCTCTTCCATTGAGCCTGGTGATTCATTTCTTTCCTCTGGCTGTCTATGTTGTTGGTCCGGTTAATAGTTCCATCTCCTTCAGCGACATACTCGTTTGCGGACTGGGGCTACAGGAATTTCAAATTTTCTTAAACTTTTCAAATGAATTCCGCTATTCTATACTCATCAATTCTGCTCGTTTATACAAGTTTAGGATCTTAGAATGCAAGCGAAACAATATAAAAAGGCACAACTTTTGCACTATTATTCTTTATTTATTTGCCATCAGCAGCAAATGCAGCTTCGGAAAAAGCCCAAATATCAAACCTAACAAATTTCTTTTCTCATATGTTTGGCACACCAAAGTTGACAAAAACTGTGATGAGAAGACAATTTCACTCTCGCAGATAAGAAGAAAATATGAGCAAACTCAGCCCAAACACATTAGAAATGGAGAAAAAGTATGCAAAACATTTTTATTATGCTGCAAAAACTGGAACTCTCTTGTGCCCAACAAAGGCCTGGCGAAGCATATCATAATCGTTTCTATAATGCTCAAGAGAGAGACACAATTGCCTGATTGCCTCCCTTTTTTCCTCCGCTCCTTCTTCAATTACAGTTCTTTGCCTTTCAACCTCTTCCTCTAAATCCTTGGTTTTTAATCTTAATTTATCTACCAATTTACGTGCCTCTTCAGCACCTGCGATAAGCTCCACATGCTCCATATGTAACTGCTGCAAATGCTTATCCATTTTATCGATCCGATCATCTCTACAGCTTATGTCCCCTTTCAGTGAAGTGACTTGTGCATTCAACTCATCTCTCTCTAACTTTAAAGCATCAATGCTTTTCTTCAAATTTTCTGCAAGTCCATCTCGTTCAGCAATTTCTTCCTTCAACAGATTCACTTCAGTATTGTGTCTTTCCTCTCTTTCCGACTTTTCAACCTGAAACATTCTAATTTCATCCTCTAAAGAACGTCCACGTGATTCCGACTCTCTGAGCTGCTCCAACAAGCTAGTCCGTTCCTCCAACAATTTGGCTATTTCAGCCTTTATCTGAGCTTTTTAAGGAAAAATCTTCTCCTCAGCATCCGATACTGCTATTTTCAAATCTCTGATCTCGTGATCCCTGTCTAACAAACTTGTTTTCAGTCTTGAAATTCTTTCCTGCAACTTCGAGACTTCCTTCTTTTCTGTATTGAACTTGGTTTTCCACATATTTACATCTTTATGAGCCAATGCAAGCTGCTCTTGCAAACTACTGGTTCTTTCAGAGGACTTATCACTCTCAAGCCGATATTGAAAATCAGTGATTTCTTTTTCAGCATGTTTCAGCTTCTCTTTTGTGATTCTCAGTTCTTTTGCAAGTGCCTGAATCTTTTCATTGGATTCCTCAGTTTCAGCTTCCAGCCCAGCAAAATTTTCTTGAAGCTCTGCCGACTGATCAATACCAGAGTCCAGCTCATTAGGCTGCAAAATTTTGGTGGATTCCAGTGATTTGTATTTTTGGAGGTCCATTTTCAATCTAGCCACTTCTTTGTCAGATTCCCGTAACCTCTGATTAGCAGTCTTCAAGTCTTGCTCATATCCTGCAATCCTAGCAAGAACATCCTCAGAAATATCATTCCCCGCCTCCCTAACCAGGCCATCTCCATTCTCATCCTGCTGCACCTGGAGTCTCTCTTTCATTTCACGTAGCTCAATCTCTAATTCAATTATCTTCTTGCTGAGTGTTTGATCACCACTATTCCCTAACAGACCTGTATAATAGTTGACAGAGGATTCATCAGATTCTGACTCAGAATCTGTGAGTGTGGATGTATCATCACCTTCTCTCTGGAGATCTGAGCTACTTCCACCAGAGCCAAGAAAATATTCAAATCCAGCAGCTCGGTGGCCAGATCTAGGACGAGATTTCCTTGGTTCAGGTGCCGGAGAGGGCCATGTAGATGTCTCGGCAGTAATATCAGAAACAGAAATGCCTGAGCCCTGGGATTGGAGGTCTGATGGAATATTCTTCCTCAATTCTCCTGTTACATGATCATACCGTTCAGCTAGAGCCCGGTACATGCGGTAGAATTCTTCAACTAGAGAAATCAACTCTGGCCTCTTCTGATAATACATGTCAGCCTTTTTAGCAAATGAATCTCCATTGTCTTCTATTAGCTTTAAAATCCGCCTGACACTCCGCTCCATTTCTGGCAACAATATCATTGTCATTTTCTTGCTCCCCATTTGGAAATTGAAGCGATCACATCATCTTAATTTTTGTAATTTAAATTGACTTACAGTTATTTTTTCCAGCAGACACCTATGATAATATTCATGAATGATAGTTATCCACAAGTTGAATATCATTTAAGGTTTATTTGTAGAGGCTAAAATTATAGAATCAGTTGCCTACATGTTTTAACCACGAATCTCTTAGGATAAGACACAGAATAGAAGGCTGATCCCAAAATATAGGAAGCATATATTCTGATTAAGACACTGCATCAGCCATTGTTTTTAACTTGGTAAATCTGAGTCCAAAAAGATCATAATCCACTAAGGAATACTAACTCAAACGATATATGGTTTGATGCCCCTCCATTTAAGTGAGAATGTAGGAACAAGGGGGGAGTAACTTGTGAGAGAGATGGTTAATTTCATACAAGCAATGAGTTTTAGGAGATTTTTAAAAAAAAAAAAGTAAAAAATAAAAAGCTAAAAATACTTGCATAACATCAAATCCAAAATGACCATTGGACTTTAGGTCCTATTTATATGAGACACATAGGATCTTTATATAAAATATGTCTTCTTATTTAGGAAGCATTAATCATTAAGCTAAAATAGAGGAATGCTATCTAATAAGACTTGAATGGATAACCCTGAGTAGAGATATCTATACTTCAATTTTAGTGCATGTAAGAATTATTTACCAGCTTAGAGGGTAAAAACTAGAGTGGGTGAAAAGTGCAACATGATTGCTTACCTTCGAGATTCTCTGCAAGCCACTTAGAATTTTTGGGACTGATGTGACTATCCCACCACCAGGATTGTGATTTCCTTGAGTGCAACCTCTTGAAATTCTTATTTGACTGTGCCTAAAACAAGTAGCTCAGAATATTAAATTGCTCCGGGTGACAAGAAAACTAAACAGAGATAAGACCAAATAAAACAATGCAAAATTTAAGAGTCAACAGAGAATGATGAGAGATATCTATGGGATAAAATGGCAAAGCTAATTTATAGGAAGTTACGCATATACAGTCAAAATCGCGGATGGGCATTGAAGTTGATAAGCACGAGAATAAACACAAGTCAAGCAACAGCGAATGAAGAAAGAACATCCACCCAACTAACTAAAAGGCTCCGAGGTTATGGTTCATCATGCATTAGTCCCAAATAATCATAATACTCACTAAAATAGAATTTTCAGAGCCTAAATCATTTAATTACAGTGGAGTTAACAACTAAGGATAAAAAAACAGAAATAAAAGTAAAGCAGCTAGAGGGTTATGCTGAAGTTCATTTCATACCGCAAGAGAAGCCATTCGGTGACCTGGATACAATGAAGAGTCGATATTGGAAAATAAGGGTCCAAAGGGTGAAGTAATCAACTTTCAAATGTTCACCTGCCACACACACATCAACTTCAAAATATCAAAGGCCAAAGTATAAGTTATACTTTAAATATTATACGGTTTAATCCTATCTTTTTCAGCACTTGGCAAGTTACTATAGTGAAACACATTTTTGCCAATAACTTTGAGCTAATGCTTTAAAAAGCTCTTGATATTTATACTCTCTCTCGCCAAATCACTGAACTTCTTTACATTTTTTTTTTCATTTGGTTACTTATTGAGCTATTCAACTAACGGAGTCCAATTTGCACCTACGTGCATGTTTGCCAAATTAAATTCGCCCAAAACACCCAATGCTGCACAGAAT